>BGPR01009531.1:0-57055 GCA_013235015.1 Araneus ventricosus
AGACATGGAATTTATTTTCTGCTAACTGCTTTTGGCGACTAGCTTGCTCGTCCTAAATTATTATTCGCCCTATTGCATTACAATAGGGTTCATAGCTATTTAAAATTTGTTATTTATTACGAATTGGGCCACGTAAATAGAATAAAAGTATAAATTTATACAAAAATAATATACATATTTCTAAATATGCTTTCATAATAATACTAAACAGTATTTGTGAAAGTCGAATTCGTTGATTCGAAGCTGACGCGACCACAATAAAAATTCGAGTTAAGGAAATTGGGGTCTATAAGTGATCATAATTCGAGAAATTGACAATTTATTAGCTAAGCATGCCAGTAAATATCGATTTATAATAATTAACAGTTTTAATAAATAAATATAATAAAAAATAAATAAAAAGCAATTTTAATAAATAAAGTAATAATAATTCTACTTAAAAATTTTTAATCATTTTAAAAATAATTCCAATAAATAAGTAAATAATTTTAATAAGGAAATAATATACGGTACTCTCTTATTACAGCAGTTGTGCAATAAAACTTCAAAATAAGCAGTACAATTCACTTCTAAAGTTCGATGTTATTTTTGAAAAGTGAGAATTGAAAAGTTTATTGAATTGTACAGCAGTACAGCCCTCGAGGGAATTGAGGACCTTAAAAAAAAGTATTCACTGAGAACACAAGGTACGGATAATTTAGAATTACAATTAATTTTTTATTTATTTTCAATTTTGTCTTCGAATGAACAAAAATAAATTCGAATTATAGACGATATTTAAATATGCTAATGGGAAATACTAGAAAAATACCGATGAATTCGAATTAAGAAAGACGTTCAAATTAGCCTAGTTCTACTGTAATTGTATTGACATAAATTTGCGATGGCTAAATTTTCAGGGAAAAAAAATTTAAAAAAGTCGCAATATAACTAACTACTTTATACACATATTGGATGAAGAAATACTCCTAAGATGTTTTGAAAAATACAAAAAAATAACAGAAAAAGGAATTGAATTTAAAAATAAAAACCTCCATGGAAAATTAACAGCAAAACATTAAAAAAGGGCCAGAATAGGCGAAGAAACTAACCCCCTTTGGGATGCCTGTTTATTTCCTGTACGTTTGACTAATTAAAATACGCTGCACAATATTTGAAATTTCTTCATTCTAACATTATAAAGCAACAAATAGGATCGTAATGAAATTTATGCGAAAATGATGCGCCTATTTTCTATGAGCTTTCAGAATAACAACATGAATAGCTGCACGTCATGTTGCTATCAGAGCTGTCTATGACGGGAATGTTAACTGCAAAAAAGTAACAAGAAAGAAAAACTTCAATTATATTATTTATATTATATATTATTTACAATTATATTTTTATTTATATATGTATAATCTCTCTCTCATATATATATATATATATATATATATATATATATCAAAACAAACTTAGAAACACAAGACAAAAACAATCAAGACACAATGGCAAAAATAGACAAAAACCAAAATAAAAATTGAAAAATATCATAGCGATATATATATATATATCGTAAAATGAAAGAGTATAAAACGTGAAATATATATTTTTCCATAAGTTACTATTCGCATTTTTAACTTTACTCGGATATACTTTCAATTCGTTTTTTCATATCCTTTCGAATTTAATATGAATGTTTGTTATTTTATTCTATTGTTTTTCTATTATGTTTTGCCTTTTTATATATATATATATATACTAGCCGCCTAAGGCGACCAGCTGGTTCGCCAGTCTTTTATTAATAGTAATAAGGCAATTAAGGCTGACATTTTCAACATTTCAATTTTTGTAATCTGAAAGCAATAATTGCAATAAGGACAAAGAAATGAATTTAAAAACACAAACAGTGAGCAGGTTAGTTAGAATAACTGAATTTTAATTCTTTATACACAAAACTAAAATGTACAGGATGTTTTTGCATATAATGAACTTTGAGTTAATCCCTTATTTTTAAGTGTTAAAAAAATGATAAGTGAAAAGATTCTTTAAAAAATGGAAAAGATAATAAGTAATGAAAAATATGAAGTACAATAAATAAATTTCTCAGCTAAAAATAATTTACATATTAAAACTAATTAAAACTGAAAATAACTAAATAAAGTTTTTTCTGTGAAAAAAAAGAGAGAATTGACCACATTTTGTGAAGCTCAAAACTAAATTCATGATAACTATTTAAATCTAGTCACAAAAATATCCATTTATAAATAAAAAAAAATTAGTGAATTGAAATGCATAAAAAAAAAATCAACTCTTGAATAATTATTCTGTGCATAACGAAACAACAAACTATTCTAAAGCTATATATTAGGCTTAATTAATCGCCGATAATAACATTGTGGAAAAGATTTTGTAAAATTTGAGAAAAATTTAGATGAGGAGAGAATTTTAAAACTTAAAAAAAATGTTTATATAAAAATTGCTGAGAAAATAGTATTAAATAAAATAAGAAAAAAGCTAAATGAGAGTATTGGAAGAATTAAAATCTAATATTTCCTTTTACAGGTATGCAAAAAAGAGGGAAAGATGACGAAGTATTTGTTGACACTGATGAAGGCAAAATTCACGTGAGGCTCGAACTTGAGGCGAGATGATGGAAGAAAGATACGCTACCGAAACAGTGGGAAGAAATGTTTGAAACAGTTGTAATGGAGTATAGGCAAAAAAAAAAAAAAAATGGGGAGCGGGGCAAAGAATGCTGAAAAGAGGGGAATTATTTATATAAAATTTATCCGGATTTACATGAAGTGATTTTTACTATTAGGGAGATTTTCAAAGAATTTTTTTGGCTATTTTTAGATTTAGAATAAACTCTTTAAGGATAAGAGCTTAAGCGCATTTCTCAGACCAGTGTTAAAAATGTAGAACGCTTCACCATTTTGCGTGGCATCCTTGGAAAGGGGCCATGGTAATCTTCTTTGTATCGTTCCATTCTTAGAATTTGAACTGCCGAAGCGATTACAACAATAATAATTTTGTTTTGAAGATACTCGCGGCCATTACAGCTGCTACGCCCCGCCTCCTCTACGCCAATTTCTACTCTCGCAACCAGCGACCTTAAAGTTCCGATGACTTTAAAAATTCATAAAAAATAGATAAAATTTTCTACAATAATAAAACTGGTATCATTGGAAAGATCATTTTTTGCTCTTTAAAATGACATGAAAAATTTCTTTGTCAATCAATTCATTCAGAAGTTATTGGCAAAAAATGACGAAATTTGGTTTAATTTTTAAATAATTTAAATTTGAATTAAAATTTTTAAAAAACGGCTCCGAGGTGCACATCTTCAGCATCCAAAGTATATCTGTGCAAAATTTGGTAGCTCTATGTTCTACGGTCTGTTCTGTACACCGCCAACAGACACACAGACATTCATCTTTATTAGTATTAGAGATATATATGCAATAATTATTTTGTTGGTGTAGTCGTTAAGTAAGGAATAGGCCGAATTAATAACTATTTTTCAATTATTATCAATATCTGGGATATAAGATGGATAAACAATACACTAGTGGGATCCAGATGCATAAGCACGCGTACATTTGAACGTTCAGAAGTGCTGACGTGTCCCATTTATGGACTTTCGGGTGAGTGTTGACGCCTTTTTCTTCATTTTTGTTTTGCATTGTTGGTTTTGAAATTTGGTTTCATGTATTTTATTTCAATTAGACATGGACTTTTTACATTATTGGTTCTGAAATTTGGTTTCATGTATTTTTTCTCAATTAGAAATGAACTTTTTGCTTGATATTTCTTTGTTTCAAAATATTGTTTTTTGTTCGGTGTTCCGGGGAAACAAGCTCTTTAGCATTATTGCTAGAGTTTGTGTTTAGTTAACACCGATAATAAGTATACGCTCGTTCGGGATTTCCCTACTGATGACGCGTCCCGGACGTTAGCGTTATGTTCCGTTTTGCTATTTTGGTTTTTCTTTTCTGAAATGGTTTTAATGTTTTCTTTTGTTAATATATATATATATACTAAAGGAAATTATAAATTAAAAATGAAAGGAAGTTTAAAAATTTTTAATCTATTTTTGAAGTTTTGAGTAAGGTTTAATCACCAAACATAAATTATAGCTGAAGAAACAGTGAATTTGTTTCCATTGGACCATCAAATAGCGGTCATAAGTTTCACCAGGCCTGCAAATTATCCAAACAGGGCCTAGAAACAATTTTTCGGCTCCCACGCATCGTTTGACGGAATTTCATGGGGATTCAAATATCTATTCTTTGTGGACACCTTTACTTAAAACTTTTTAAGAATTCTATACTGAGGGTTATAGTATCCGCATGAACAGTACTTTTTACTGTATATAAAACTATTGTGAAATACAGTATACATCTATGCTGTCCATAGTAATTTAAACTCGACATATCGACAATATTGTGAATATTATAATATCAATATGTTTTTCAATTTCGATTTTCATATTTGCTTGAAAATATAATGTGCAATTTAATCCTAAAAAGTATAATTTGTTGTAGCTTTAGCGCAGTTTCATTAGATTAACGGCCCATTTTCTAAGTTAGACGAGGGTTATTTGAGGACGGACTTCGTAATTTTGAGTCATGGTAAGTTAAGTAAGACGCACGATCTCCAAACCAAACCAAACCGTCCCGCGTTTAACCATGACAGATTAAACACGGAACGGGCTCGCTTATACGACATATCTTGGGTCAAATGGACCTTATGCACCGTTTGGGTTCGAGAGTATAGAAAAACAGCTGTGGAGGAATAAACAAAACGATCGGCCTATAAGAGACTCAGAAATAAAAGCAGTTCTGAGTCAGCTGTTTAAGACTGACCAATGGCTGCCTCCGGCAGGTCACGTGTCGGAGGATGTGACGTCACATGCAGAAGGTCCATTAGGTCTTGTACCACAGACCTTCTGTCCTGAAGGTGAGATACTGCCCCCAAACTACCGCGACCTTAGAGTTAGTTGTAACATTTATCAAAACAAACTTTTTTGCTCTTCTAATTAGAGTAATTGCAATTTATAGAAACACCTTATTCTGAGATTAAATTCCAATTTGGATAATGTGAATTTAATTTTTGCATTGCTTACATTTATTAAATTTTCTTTTTGAATGATGTGGCGCAGCATGACGAAAGATGGCTCTTGCACCATGAAACACAACAAAACCAAACTCAGAATGAATTCACACGCCTTAAAATTGGCTGAATTTGTTTTATAATTTTCATTTCTTTTGATTATTCTTCCTTTTCATTTATCTTATATCTCTGCCATATCGACCATTCACTCACAGTTTTGATAGTTAATAAGAAACTTTCTGAAAAAACTGTAAAAATTCGTCTCAAAGATTTGTTTTATTGATGTAATATTTCCATCCCAGCAATAATTCTCTTGCTCTCTTAATCATCCCCCCCCCAAAAGAAAGACCTGTCGTTATTTGAGTATATGGAGATATAAAGTATCTCTAAAAAAGACATTTTCTTTTCCAGAAAAACTTGCTTCTGAATGATGACCAGGTATGATTGAAAGAAACTAGTTTTCTTCTTCGAAATCAAGCAAGACTGAACACAAATTTTCTATCAATGCGGAAGTTTGACAGGTAGAAAGTCATCAGTGAGAAGATTTCAGTCTCTATTTTCAGAAAATTTAATTTAGCATGTACAATGTAGGCTTGTATGGATGCGAATGAAAAATATTTTGCGAGCTATTTGCTTATTAAACCATTTAAGTGTGATATAAATACCCAAAGAAAAACTCGCATGAAAAAAAAACCCTTTCACTTGCGATATCTGTGGCAAAGTATGTAATCAAAATTGTCATTTAAACATCCATTATTTTACTCATATGAAGGAAAAACCTTTTGTCTGTGTGTAATGTGTGTGGTAAAGCATGTTGCGAAAATAGTTCCTTCAAGAGACACTATAGTATACATACAAATGAAAAACCTTATGTTTGTGTTGTCTGTGGTAAGGCATATCGTCAAAAATGTCAATTAAAAATACACAATTTTAGTCATATGAAAGAAAAACCATTCATTTGTGATGTGTGTGATAGAACATTTTGTGATAAAAGTTCTTTCAAGAGACACTACCGTATTCATACCAAAGCAAATTCTTACGTTTGTGATGTGTGTAGTAAGGCATTTAATCATAAAAGTGCTTTAAGCAGACATTATGGCTCTCATACAAATGAGAAACGGGTTGTTTGTGATGTGTGTGGTAAAGCATTTTCCCAAAAAGGTGATTTAAAGAGACATTCTACTACTCATACAAATGAAAAATCTTTTGTTTGTAATATGTGTGGTAAGACATTTTCTGGCAAAGATGTTTTAAAGAGGCATTATCGCACTCATACAAACGAAGAGTGCGCTTCGTGCGATTTATGCAGTAAAAAATTTTCTCATAAATATCATTTAGGGAGACATTATCGTATTCACACAAAATAAAAAGTATGGTCGTGTTATGTATGCTAAAGAGAATTTTTTTCAGAAATGTTGTTTACAGAGACATTATTATATTCATACAAAAAAGTAAACTTTAGTTTCTAATGTGTATGGTATTTTTTTTATTGGAAATGTGTTTTAAAGAGAAAATTGAACAAATGAAAAACCTATTTATGTGAATGATGCTGTGAAGAATCTTCTTTGCAACTTAATTTACTGAAACATTATCTTATTCATTCATCGTGTGTGATAAGGCATTTCATGACAAAAATGACTGACGTCATTGTTTTATTCTTTAACTGTTAATGCATTTAATTAAAGTACGATGATTTGCTTTTTCATTCCTCTGAAGAAACTTTATTTTTTAAGGAAGACGTTACAACCGTGTCTAATCTCAAAATCGAAGTGCTGGGGAGGTTTTCGTACTCAATTAATAACGTAGTTGAACTTTATAGATGTCTTTTTCATTTTTATGTAGTAACCAGATGTTTATAATGGTGAACAACTGATAATTGAACATCTAAATAGGCAGATTCTTAGTTCGAAATTATCTTATCCAAAGGAAAATTTCCAAAAGAAATTAGCGAGTCAGATTTCAAACATTTGATGTGACTTTAAAATACACTGAAGAGCCAGAAAAACTGGTACACCTATCTAATATCGTTACCTGTCTAACACGAGCACACAGAAGTGATGCAACACGACGTGGCATGGTATTGACTAATGTCTGAAGGTATCCTGGAGGTTTTTCACACCATGAATCCTGCAGGGCAGTCCGCAAATCCATAGGAGTGCCAGGTGGAGGAGATCTCTTCTGAACAGCACATTGCAAGGCAACCCATATAGGTTCAATAATGTTCATGTCTGGGGATTTAGGCGGACAATGGAAGTGTCTAAAGTCAGAAGAGTGTTCCTGGAGCCACTTGGTAGCGACTTTTGACGTGTGGGGTGTAGCACTGTCCAGCTGGAATTGTCCAAATTCGACGGAATTCTCAATGAACATAAATGGGTGTATGTGATAGTACAGGTTGCTTACACACCTGTCCCTGTCAGAGTCGTTTCTAGACGTATCAGAGGTCCCATATCAAGCCAACTGCAAACGCTCCATACCACCAGAGAGGCTCTACCAGATTAAACAGTTCCCTATTGACATGTTGGGTCCATGGATTCATGAGGTTGTCTCCATACCAGTACATGTCCATCCACCCGATACAATTGGAAACGAGACTCGTCAGACCAGGAAACTTGTTTCCAGTCATCAACAGTTCAATGGCGGCGTTGGCGGGCCCAGGCGAGGCGTAAAGCTGTGTGCCGTACAGTCAACAACGGTACATCGGTTCCGAAAGCCCATATCAATGACGGTCCGTTCAACAGTTCGCATGCTGACATTTCTTAATGCCCCAGCATTGAAATCTGCAGCAATTTGAGGAAGTGTTGCACGTATAACTCGTTTAAGGTTTCTCGTCAGTCATCGACGGTCCCGTTCTTTCAATGTCTTTTTCTGGTCGCGCTGATGTCGGAGATTTGATGTTTTACCGGATACCCGATATTCATGGTACATTCGTGAAATGGTTGTATGCGAATAACCAAATTTCCTCGCTATCTCGGAGATGCTACGTCCCATCTCTCGTGCGCCGACTATAAGGCCCCGTTCAAAGTTACTTAAATCTTGATAACCTGCCATTGTAGCAGCAGGGACCGATCCAACAGCTTTGTCAGATACAGTTGTCTTATATAGGCGCTGCCGACCGCATCGCGTTAGGCTGATGGGTTGCGTATCTCCGTTATTTGCATTCGAACGCCTGTACCAGTTTTTCTTGCTTATCAGTGTATGTGGACATTAATGAAGGCCATGTTAGAGTCTCTTAATTTCCATTGCCGTGTAAAAAATTTAATCATTTTAATTTAATTATAGCATTTTTTCTTACAAAGCTTATTGTTGTGAACTTAGGTGTTTCTACTATATTGTGAATAAACTCTGTGTTACTTAACTGAAATATTCTTTGGTTTATATAAAGTAAAGATAACTCCAATTAAGTGTATTTGCCATGGTGGTTTTCACTTCTGAAATAAACTGCAGAGTAGGAATTTTTTTATTAATGCCCATTATTAGTAAATGAATCAATCGAAAAATCTCATGTACTCAAATACGGACAATTTTAAATTATTTATGCAATTTTCGACACACGTTATTTGTCTGTTGAATTATTTTTTGCTAGTCCTTCAGTTTTAAACTACTGATTATTTTTTAGACAATAAATTAATTCATATCAATAAGTTACAGCAGTTACTTTGTAAATTAAAAATACTTTAAAATAATTAAACAGACAAACGATATTTTAAAAAAGTATATTTATTTGTATGGATTTAGAAGATAACATTTTAAAAAAGAACCAAGTATCAGTCATTTTCCGACTCGTATCGGCCCACCGTGTCCATTAGTAGGATCTGGATCTTCGTAACTATTCAGAAGTCCGCACAAAATACGTTACTGCGCATATCATTTCAAGCAAGATGCGAGCTGACGAACCGTTCCTGCTTAGCATAGAAACAGCTTCTTCAAAAACTTCTTTAGCTACTTTATGCAAATTAGAGATGCATAACCCACGATTTTTTGAATAACAAATATTTTTGCTATTATTAATTTTAAAAATCTTTTCCAAATAACTGTTATTTCAGATCACACTTTTATTTTTCCAAATAGTCTTATTAATTGTAATTAAAGTGTTTTGAAAAAAATTAAATAAATTGTTTCTTTTTTAATACACTTTCTGCAAAGTTTTAGTTCTATATACTGTCAACAGATGGCGCCTGTCAAAACTACTTTTGGACGCTTATAGAAAGAAGATCATCAACCACAAATATAGGAATCAGTCACGGAAATCTATACCCGATCGCAGTTTGGAAGTTTTTCCTGTGAATCCCACCAATTGCTGTGAAATGCGGTTTCGAATGATTTCAACGATTCTGGAATTCGAAGAGAAAAATGAATGACCGCTCCCTTCACTTTTCAAGTCATTGATAGAATTCGCCCTTCCTCTTTGTAGACGGACGACATGCTGACCGCATTTCCTTATTTCCCGTAGGCAATCTGTGTAACTTAAGAGGTTCGGGTTTATTGACGAGAGACGAACTGTTTTACATAGTACTTGGACCGAAGGCCCGCAACCTCTGGTTGTTGCAACCTTGAAGTTGATGTTCCCAGACGGGAGATGGTAACTGGTGAAATGAACTGAATTTCTCACATTTGAGGCTCGAAGAGAGCGACTCGTCGATCATCCATGCCTGGAGGGAAAAAGGTGAAAGAAGGAAGTAGAGGAGAAGGGAAGGCAGAAAGGATAATTTTCTTGGTACTGTCTATAACGTTGAAAATGGGGGGGGGGTGATTCTGCGGCCTGTGCGCTAAGCACGATGACGACTCTCTCCCTTCTTTGATTTTTGCTGTCTTAGGGCCGTAGCACACTAGCTTATATTTCGTCACCAAGGGAGAGCGAAACCGCTTCTAGGGCGTTTGAACCGGTTTTATTAGCCCTCAAAGCGAAGATGGGAGCTTTCGAACAGAACAAAAAACATCCATGCAAGTTCATGGGCGTGAATAACTGAACCAATCAAGTTCGACTCGCCAGTGACGTCACTGAAAATTTAGGCGCGATTTTCGGGCAACACATAAGCCATTTCATACCGTGTTCACGCCATCGCCATGGATGCTAGAAAATATATTTGGTACAGTGAAATAAGGTAGATGCTCCATTTTTTGCCACATTAAGAGAAAATTAGAATTTGAATTTTCACAGTGGATGACTAGCTCAAGTTTTTTAAGTCGTACTGACACTATTCTTTAGTAACTTTTATTGCCTGTTAATTAATAAAATTCTCTCTCTGGAAAAATATTATATCTTGAGTTATGAATTTTTAAATAATATATCTTAATTTGTACAAGTTTTGGCCACATAATTATATAACAGGTATTTTACTTAATATTAAGCAAAAATAAAGCATTTTCATTCAGTGTGCATTTTATTACATTTTCCTTCTTTATAGCAAGTTTTTCATTGCATATGAAATAACTGAATAACAAATTTCTTACTTTTTAATCAATTTGGTGTCAAAGTTTTACATTATTTGTTTGATATTTTTTCTTGTTTATATTTTATAAACATTCAGTAAATTTCTAGTTCTTATAGTATAGCTATATTAAGCAAAAATTAAATTAAATAATATGATTTTTGGAACAAATTAATGCACCTATTAGTTTGTATCTCTGGTTATTATACATAAATTAAGTCTTTAACGACATAAAATTTATTAAAAAAGAGGCTAGTACTGTCCCATAAAAGCATTTCCATAGATAACCAATCTTTTGTAAATGTTCAAGATATTATGATGAGTCTTCCAGAAGCTACATTTTCACAAAACACAAAAAAAAAACAGTTTCAGTGACACAGAAATCTTTTGGTGTGTAATTTGCGAAGTTTAATATTCATTAATCTTGCATTATAAGTATGCATTGAAGCCATGAATAAACAAATATGATGCATTCTATGTTTTATGCTATTCAAAAATGTACTATATTTACACTTTTTTTTTTCAATTTATTTTATTTACCCTACAATGGTCCACTTCGTCACTTGTTACTTAAAAATAAATATTAAAAAAAGTATAGATAATTAATAAATTTAGACTGTAACATAAATCTTAATATGTAGAGAATATGTATGCATTTTTTTTCAAGCCAAAAACAACAACAAAAAAAAACAGTTCTTTGAAAATAAACATTCAAAATTTACAAAAGTGGTCCATTGTACCCTGGTCTCCCCTATACATAATGTATACTACACTTGCATAAAAATTTATTGTTTTTAAAGGGCTGAATTTACCTCTAAGGGCCTCTTAAACCCTAAAGATAATTAATTTTAGAATTAATAGTTATTTCTGACAGTGTGACGATGAAAGATTACAACACTTGCGAGTACTTGATACCTGTTCATGCATTTAATTTTCTTGCCAGTCGCATGTTAAGGAAAAATGACCTAATCATATTGTAAATTACTAAAAAAGAGTTTGTTTAAGGTGTAGGAATGCATCTTATTGGTTAATATAAAATCTGTGGCAAATAATTGCATTTGATAATTACACAGAGAATTAATGATAGCATAGATGATGGAATTATGGTAATAGCAAATTTAATAATAACTTCATATTAATTGTAAAATCTATTAAAATATGTATGTTTTCGTTTAAATTTTTTCTATCAATTATAGCTTTTTATACAGAGATGTGCAATCTTTGGGGCTGTTTCTTTGCGAAAAATATAAACGCAAAAAAAAAAAAAAACTATTTGCATCGCCTAAAAGGCAATTACACATTGCAACTGTCATCCCTTTTTTGGGGGTTGTCAGATCGTAAAGAAGGGACGTCCAACCCCCTTCGGTCAAGGACACATTGAAGGAGAAAGCGCCCGTCGAATACTTGCTCTCCCTTGGTAACGAAATATAAGCAAGTGTGCTACAGCCTTTACATTTCCTTGCTGCTGCGAGCAACGTTGGGAACTCTTTGGGTAGTTCTTTTATTTCCTTGAGGGCTTGCAGCGTTTCTTTCAGGTCTTATATCTCCGGTAACTTTTCTTGGGAGTTTCCCATTACGGGTGGGTCGCTTTTTTCGATCCAGTCTTCGTTGCATTTGCGTAACTTTTCTGTGACTGTCTTGCAGATGTGTTAACTGGGCAGGGCTTTGCAGCCTCTCCGCACTGCTAGGTGTCCGGGTTCCTTGCCGTTGATGCATACTGGCTGCTCTATTTTCTCCTTGATACTACACTCCCGCGTGGGATGAGAACCATTGCACTTGATGCATCTAGGTTTTTGGAAGTAGTTCCTAGCTGAGTGGTGGAAACCAGCTCAGTTAAAGCACATGGTGGCTTTATTTTTCTTCCTCTATAGGACTATTGTCACTTTCATGTAACATAGGTGCTTCTCATTGAAAATGTTGGTGTACTTTCCAGTTGTCTTTACTTCGAACAGGAAGAAGGACAGGGGGTTTCAATCTGAAGTTTTTCATTTGCAAAATTCTGTTGATTTTGTATCCTTTTTCTTCTAAGTCTTCGACGGTTATCGAAGTATCCGTGTCCTCGTGGAGGCCTTTCAGCACAACTTTTAGAGGTCTGACCAGGGAAGCTTCATTCAGCATGAAGTCTTCATTTCTGTCTTTAAGGAATTGCATAATTTTGGTGCTGTTTTCTTCGGAGGAGAGCTTGATATTAATGTATCCGTAGAATAACTTGTTCTCAGTGTCCGGAATTTCTCTGTAATTTTTGGGAGGTTTTAGGCTGATGGTGGCCGGGTAGTTTTTCTCATTGGTGTCGGCAAGACTCTGGTACCGGTTGGTAACCTCAATTGCTGGTACTTCCGTCTCTAGGCTAGGCACTTTCCGTGGGCGGTCTGCCCTCTTTTTCTTTCCTTTGTCGTTCGTTAAACTCGAATTCCTGATGCATTCTACCAGGTGGTTTCGGAAAACAAAGTCCGAATTGCCAAAAATATGGCAAGAAAGTCCAAAATAATTGAGTATACGCCTTGAGACTGTTCCTCTCCACTTTTGCCAACTTTTTGTCGCAAAGAGCAAGATGGTTTGGCGATGTGAGAACATTTGTTTTGAGTTCGCAGTGAACATTTTGTTGTTCTCTTGCCACGCGATGCCTGCGGCATCGCAAGTGGGTTCCGAGCAAATTTTTAAAATTTAAAAAAACATCAGCGGCTTTGCTTTCAGCAAGGCGGGAACCTAGTAGCTACGCTTTTTCATTGAATGTTAGGAATCTAGGTTTAAAAAAATTCCAATAACGAGAATTTCCGCAATGTAAACACATCATTAAACTGTCTTCCTCTTGGCGGCTATGAATCGGCGATCCAAAGTGTGGAGAAACGGCTGCTTACCTTAAACTTAAGATCAACCCTTTACTGTCTGTATGTCAAAGTACAAGTCGACTGTACTATTATCTGTTTCTTTAATATCTTTTAGATAATTGTCTGTGGATTTCAAAAATTTCAACAACGACTCTCTAAATTTTTTATCTTGGTTTTCTTAATATCCTTTTTTTGTTTCCAGGACCGCTTAATTTTCTTGAAACCTTTTTAATCGAATGTTTAAAAAATTATTAATAATTAAAGTATATGTAAATAAAGCGTAATAACAAAAGTAATTATTTTAAATTTAATTGCATAATAATAAATTAATTGTGTATTCTGCCCTGTCCTTTCATCCAAGTATACAATATTTCTGTGCTCCTCAGCTCGGTTCCTTAGCTGTGTCCTCTTTGATCACGACCTCAAGGACATTCCGTTTCTCAACCCTTTCTCCCAGCTGATAACGAATTTTGCAGATATATCATGGTGGTCACTAATATCAGCCAAGATTAGTGAGTTCATCCGGTCAGTTCAGTTTATATTTATCGGGAGGGGGAGCGACAGAGAGTGTTCAAACTTGGCATTCTAGGGTGCCACATTTCATGAAACCAAAAGGACGACCACATCTGCAAAATATTTCATTTTTCTCAGAGATGTGTTTTTTTCTGAAACGTCTTTCAATATATTTGATGTTCCTTTATAGTATTATGCAGTGGCGCTAGTTGGGTGTCCGGGGGAGCCAGGGCCTCTCCTCAGGGATGCTGTGCCTTCCGCTGTCGGGGCAAATTTTTGTACCTGTTTACGCAACGGGCTATTCAACTAGTAGATAAATATTTGGCGAAAATTTGAGAGGGTCATCATTACACCCTTACCTTGTACAGCAGGTCGGGCCTTCCCTGTCGGGAAGAACCTGCCCCTCGTCGGGGATACTTTAACGCCACTCCTGGTATTATGAATTTTTCTTTTTTTTTCGAGGGTATCGGCACCTGAAGTGGCGCATAACTGCTTACCTCCTAAAGCCGGCCCTGCTTGAGATATCTTTTATTGGAAAGTGTATCACCAAGGGCTTTGTGTTGAAATTGCCGCCATGCATGCTGCCCTCAACATCAATGGATTTCTGCTGTCTAGCTTCAACCGGATTGGACAGATCGAATCGCTAGTTGAATCGATTCATGTTAAAAGTGGGACTTCTGACATCTAGTAGAGAACTGCTATATTGATGTTAAAAGGGCTTTTCTGTGAAGAAGCTTTCTTCTAACATCACATGGAAACTTTGATGTTGCACCAAAACATGGCTGTGAATGGTAGAAGCCCCGTTTTTACACCAAAGATGCATTCACCTTCATACAATTAAAAACGAAAATAAAAATGTAATTTCCGCCGAGAATGCAGAAGTCTCCTTTTAGCATCAATCGATTCACTTGCGTTCTATCTGTAGTGGCTTCCTATGTGTGTGATTTGATATTCAGATCAATGATAATCCAGTTTGTCCTTTTTTGATTTATTCACAACACACACACATATAAACACCATTACGACAAAATATATAAAATATAAACATCACATAGCTTAGAGCTCGATTAAAATCCACACCCGCCTGGGGGCAGGGTCAGAAGGTATATGAGGGTGAATCCCTTCGGGCGTGGGGATGAAAGTTCTATTTTTCCCTTTCTAGGGATTGCTGTAGCCAAGTTGCCACACTATCGTCATTCAAGACATATCGATATGTCTTGTCGGTGATGCAATTATCGAATCACACTTCTGTCTGCAGTATTTGTCATTGGTATTTTTGATATTACGGAAAGAACAACAGGTCGTCAAATATTTGTCATCCCTAATTCAAAGGTTTTGGGTTCTCGGATCCGGATCATTGACCCGAATTGGTTTAGCTGTCGAATTCGATTTTTTTTCGTTCACTCGGATGATTTGAACTGTTGCGTTCCGGAATGAACTAATCACGGTTTCTCTTTCTGAAAACGGGACATTTTTGGCATCCCGTAACTGTACCAGTGGACAACGGGACAGACTACCTAAAAACGGGAATGACCCGTTCAAAACGGAATGTATGGTCACATTAGGTGTGTGTCGAATATTAACTGGCCATACATTTAACCCAAGACTATATATATACAGATATATAAATATAACTTATTATATATGATCATACAGAAACAAAGTAAACAAGACATATCAAGAAGCAAATCCTAAACTAAAAAGTCGTTATTTGAACAATACAACCAAATTTAAAACAAAATCTAAAGAATTGAAAATACTATAAATACCATGAACAAAAAATTAAGTATAAGCATTTATATGTCAATAAGTAAAAAAACTCTTGTTACTAAAAATATTGAAAAAGGCAATCCAAGTATATGGAGTTTTCAACAATTAATATAGCAGCTTGGCTGTGGATAAGCTTTAGCCAGGTTAAATTAATTTTGCTGTACAGACCATTCCTGTTACTAAAGTTGTTGAAAAAACAAACAGGGTAATACCCCTGTTTACCCTAAAATGAAAGAATTTAGAAAGAAAAGTAAAACACTAACCCTAACAATAAAACTTAACTATATAGATAGGACTAAAATTCAGGATAAAAATATGTAATACAATAATATATTGCACTATAAACAGTAAATATATCATTCAATAAAATACCCATACTTATCATTAAACATTAAATAATCAGTGTCTCTACTTATCCTTGCCAGAATTCAACACTTTCAATATAAACCGCCACTTAGCTTGACATCACATATTGCCAGTACTAGATTTCCAACTATGAAACAGTATAATTGACCAAATAATATAATTAATTTTTGATATTAAGAATTAGTAAGATACCTATATTAAAAATCTAAAAACTATTTAAAAAATGTAATATAATTATTTATCTAGATAAAATTTGAAAGTTGGTAAAAATGTCTATTAAAAAGGAAAATTTCACTTGAAAGATCCTGGCGCCATCTATGTAATAAATCTTAAACCAATAACTCAACAACCAAATTTGAATAAAATTACACGTTACAAGTAGAATATGGAAGAACACTAACCTACAATCAAAGAAATAAAAATAATCCATTATATAACAATATGAATGTTTTATTCTAAATGACCTAAATATTTCTTATCTATATATACTCTTAGAAAAATTATTGGCATTCCATAATCCATTGCAAAAGAGTAGAAATTTTTTATGTTCTTAATTCTATTATCAATGTCTGTTACTAAATTATTATTTCTAATTATATAATTTTTCACTAAGTTCTTGAAGACAGAAATGCTAAGATTACTATCCCAGAAAGGAAATTTATTAATTTGAAAATTAAATGCATCTCTTTTATCAAAGATATTTGTTACTATTTTGTTATCTATAATTTTTATATCTAGATCTAGAAATTCTGCAGCTATAATTCATTGTCATTAGTTTTTATAAGTTTTAAATAATCAGGATAGATGTCAATATGTGGCTCAAGGTCTATTTCTTTATTGAATAATATCAAATCATCTATATAACGGAATAAAATACTATGGCTATAACTAGTAAAATCTTTCTCATAGTATAGTATATATATAGATATATATATATAAAGCTTTTTCCTATGTTATCTTGTGAACACGATAACTGGAGTAATTTTGATCTAAATTTAACTAGAGTGGGATATGTTGTAAGGATAGTGAAAATCTCGGTCGAGTTCGCAGATGGGCTTTCCAGCTCAAAGGGAGTGGAAATGGTGAGGGTGGAAATTTTCATTTTCCCATAATTCTCTTACGAATAAAGATAGAAGGAAAATTCAAATTAGGCGAATTATTGCCCTATCATACCAAACAACTTTTGTATTGAAACTTTTTCGATAGCTACAATTGCTTAGAAGTTATGATCTGAAAAGTAATTTTCCGTCCCTTTCCCTCCTCTCCCCCTAACTTAAAGTACCTTTTATCCTAAGCATGTTACCCCTTGTTGGAAATCTGTCATCATTTGCATTCTCTTCCTCCCGCTTTCATTCTTACATCTCCAATCCTTATGAGAATAGAGGGCGAAATGTTCTTTTCATTATTATTATTAGTAGAGATATATGTATAACTCTTTTGCCCGTCTTATTTTATAAACACGATAACGAATTTTGATTAGATTTTAACTGGCGAGGGATATGTTGTAAGGACGGTGATCTTGGCCGGCTTCGCAGATGGGCTAACCAGCTCAAAAAGGGTGGAAATGGCGAGGGACTGAAAATTTCCTTTTCCCATAATTTCCTTACGATTTAAGATAGAAAGAAAATTCAAATTAGGCGAATTATTGCCTTATCACAACAAACAACTTTTGTATTAAAACTTTTTTGATAGCCACAATTTCTTTGTAGTGTGGCAACGCTATCTCTCCACTCAGCTTGCACGCGGGGAACTCTGTCTTTCTGCGCATGCGCGGGCTATTGAGGAGCGAGGGAGAGAATTGGCGCCGGCAAGCAGTACGTCACGAGATCTCTCTTGGAGCGGAGCGTTTTCGAACGAATGAGTGTTGTGTGTTTTGTGTGAATAAAGTTTGTTAAGTTTAATCTGCGTGCATCCTTCAAAATTATAATCATCTTGCTATGAACTTTTAGGAATAGCAATCCTTAGACTATTATCATCCTATATAACTGATTATTCAGTAAAATGGAGAATATTTCTCCATAGTAGTTATGAGCTGAAAAGCGATATTAAATACTCCCCCCAATTTATCATTTCCCCATAGTTCCGTTACGATTGAAGATAGAAAGAAAATTTCAATTAGGGAAATTATCACTTATCATAACAAACTACCTTTACATTGAAACTTTTTAGACAGAAGTTATGAGTTCCCATCTGCCGCATTCACTTCCACTTTTTATACGGTAAACAAGTTAATATACCTGGATTCATGTTTAATACTTTTAATGGTTAAATTACTATTGTATAAATATTATAATGCACAAATTCCTTTTCTGATCTGAAATGTTTTTAATTAATAAATTAATTTTTAAATCTAGAATCTTCCTTTATTTGTGTCAAGAGTCAATTTCTTGTTACTGTTTCAGATAGGCTGGCTTAATGTTATCTAGGAGATATTTGCACTGCTGAGATGTTTATTTCTTTATGATTCCTACCTGTTGAATGATTATGTGTTGATATAAAAAAAATTGACCAATGTACTGACCGATATATCTAGCATAACCTTTTGGAATGAAAAATGTAATGATAAAACCTTGATATAGTAAAAAATTAAATGTCATGAAAACAAAATCACAGCATAAATATTGCAATGTGTAGAAACAATAAAGTCATTGACTATGTCTTTATTGATCAATATGTAATATTTCATTACTTTTGTAACATTACCGTATAGGAATCTACCTTTGCCTTCAAGCTTGCCGAAAAGGAATTTTTTCTTTAATGTCTATAAAATGTGGAATTTTATAATCGATTTTTTTAACTCACTTCCTTACGTGCTAGAGTTTTGAAAATTTCACGCATATATATTCCTGATGACAATACACTTATTTTCCGAATTTAGTTGTTAGTTAATCGATTCATTTAATTAAATTTTGATTCAATACCATTGTTCCCAGCTTGTAGTAAATCTGAGAAAAACTTGATTTTAAATATAATATTTAAAATAATTAATTACAAATTAAGGAGTAAAAATTAGAAAATAATTAAAATAAAAATATTTTTTTACATTATAGTACACGAGTAAAAGATTCTTTTAAAAAACTTTTTGAATTGAATTTAAGAATTGAATTGAATAATATTAAATCATCTATGTAACGGAATAATATACTATGGCTAAAATTATATATATATATATATACTAGCAGTACGCGCACGGCGTTGCCCGTGGGATCGGGATTTCAACAAAATAAAAAAAAGCCCACATACAATTGCATAAATGAAAGTTTTAAAAACTAAATCAAAACAGAAATATATATATATTATTGAGTTGGTCCGCCTCCTTTTCCTCTCGACCGAGTACCGTTAAATCCAAATAATGTTAAAAAATTACAATGTGATATTTATTACACCGCGAGCAAAGTATGAAAGCCAAAGAAATAAGTTAAGATACGCTTAAAAATAATAATCGAAGTCATGGAGTAAATACATCATCTCCTCGCAGAACGCGAAAGTAATGACGTCACCCTGGCCCTTCAGCCAATGAAATTGCCCGCAACGTTCCGGAGACTGTCGTGGGCGGGAGCTTCGCTAGAGGAAACATATCGTTCAACTATCAGGAAAAAATTAATTTTAAAAAAAACTAAAAAAGATATTTTAACCATTCTCGTTTTAAATCCGACAGAACCGTTGCAGTTATAAGCTGAAAAAAATTGAAAATAATAGTGTTATTAGAAAGTCGGATGCAACAAATTTAAAAACAGAACCAACATTTAGGTGCAAAACTGACTGATTTTTAAAAAATTCTCAAAATTCAGTAATTTAAGATAGAAATTCAAAACTAACTTCATTAGAACGGAAATCGCGTGCTCTTTCCGATGGTCTATCTATTTTTGTCGTACAATTATTTGAAACCATTCTAATGAGAAATTAGTGCGAAAAATCAACCAAAACAACACAAAACATTAAATAAAAAAAATTCTAGATTAAAATTTAAAATTTCGGCTTCGAGGTGCACTCAGTCACCATTACGACTATCTGTGTGCCAAATTTCATGGCTGTAAGTGCGATAGATTCGTCTGGACATCGCAGACAAACACGCACACACACACACAAACATTGCCTTTTATAAGTATAGATAACGTTGTTCCGTTAAGTGAAGTGTAGAGGTAGTTGAAGAAGATTGCAGTCGTTAAATGTCTAAAACATTTTATTCCATTTCGAAGATAAGCCAAATCAAATAAGTTATAGAGTACTCAATATTATATTAAGATTAAACGTTTAAAATATTAGGAGAATTTTAAATCCATGGCCAGGAGTGGAGAATTACGCCGAAAAACGGCGTGACTGCTCAACGCGTTACATGATTACGAAAAGAGGAAATTACGCAGACGCGGAGAGTTTTTAAAAGACCAAAAAGGGGAAAGTACCGAAGTTGAGGCTCTAGAAGGAGTGCGACTCTTGCGCGTCTGGTTAGAGTAGAAGTGTTTTTTTATCATAGGATTGAAGTAGAAATAATTCGTTCGTAATTAAAAAAATATCTCTCGTTAAAAAGGATTTATTTTAAATATAGGAAAAATTTCTAAGTCATTATATATATATATATATATATATATATATATATATATATATATATATATATAATGTGTTCGTTGTTACAGTCATAAAACAGCCGAGTTGTTAACCAATTTGCTTTATTATAAAAATATTTTGGAGAGTGGCGGACATACCAACATCTTAGTTGAAGTTTTAAGTAAAAGTGTACAGAAAATCTCAGATTCTCTCAGATAAGGGAATAACAATATAACACGTGATCAAAGTGAAGGGAATATTGGCTATTTTTAATATTACGTAAGCGTTTTAGGGAAGATGCGTGGCGTCAAGGAGTCGCTGATTTTGCGATTTGTGCGCGCGTGGAAACGATTAAAATATTCTTTTAGTAATAAATATGCCAAGACGAGAGATTTAATATACCTCCAGCGCAGGAAATAGAAGGAAACTGGAATTTAAGAAAAGTGATTTTGGAATACATTAAGACTTTAAAATATATAATATTAGAATTTGAAATAAAATTAAGTGAGATTATTACATATATATTTCAATTTGAATCTGCGTCAGATGTCACTTTCTCTCTTTTTTTTGTTATTAATAGCATGAAGAAGCTTATATGCAATAAGAAAAATCAGTTGAAAAGAGTGCAAATAAAATTTCACCGTTTTGTTCAAGAGTCAAATGAAGTTGGCGCTCGAAATAGAAGCCAAGTGGATTTGGCGGTTGGGAGGGTTACTCTATTATAATTTCGGGATATCTGTTCTGTTTGTAAACAAACACACCGACATGTCCGACTCCACGATGAGATGTAAACAAAACACAGCTATGTCATCCGGTCATAAAGAAGGATACATCTCTAGTAGTGTTAAAGGGAAAAGCATTTTACTGACTTATCTTAGTTAATAAATCAGTACATCATAATGTGCAGAATAAAAATTGATCGGTATTAGCATAAAAACTTTTGGTGTGGTATTAACATGCTCAATGTGCTACAGATGTTACTACATGTAGCACATTCTAATTTATATGATATGGGAAAAAATGAATTTCATGATAAATTGAGGCATTCAGGTTTTTAATTCTATGGCATAACATATGTTTAAACGGGTATGTGTAAAACTTTCTTTTATATTTTGTGTTATTATTATCCTATTTAAAATCGAGGAAATTTGCTTTGTGGTATATTCTTATGTAATAAAATATGATTTACACTCTTCTTAAAATGTTGATATGAATTGCATGTCAGATATAAGATGATCATTGATACCATTTGCATTCTTTTATTTCTTATGCCAGATTTCTTGACTGCATTTTAATTGATAAGTTATTTTCCTTTTAATAGGATTTTTCCCTCATATTACTAATATCCAGCATTAATATTTCTATGTTGCTGCTCATTAAAATAATACAGCTTCTAAACCAATTTTCCTGTAATATATTCTTATTAGAATTTGTCTCTTTTTTTTAGAAAAATAAACTGATTTAATTTTTTTATCCTATGTGGCACTAAAAAAAAGAAAGAGAATTGGTCCACTTGGAGAAATTGTAAGATGTTCAGGATTAAGCACCAAAGAGAAAAACTGGCACATTGAAATTGATGGAAGGTATACTTTTGATTTTATTCATCATATCTGTTGATGTTTCCTTTTACTTTTGACAAAACTGTTTTGAAATTCTTCAAATATCCTGTTTTAAGAAAAATTATTATATTTCAGAAATTTTAACAGATCTAATAATTACTGTTAATAAATTAATCATGAATGCTAAGTTAGCATTCATGATTAATTTATTAGATAACAAGTGGAACTGATTTAATATTTTCCCCACTATTTATTGTTTTATATGGAAGCTAATTTTGTTGCGACTTTTTTAAAAAAAAATATCTGATAGGAAAATTCATGTAGGTAGTAATACCTTTGAAAGTAAAAAAAAACTTTTTTAAAATGTGATATAAAATTTTATGTCACTATTTAAGGTATTTTTTCCTTCCTTTTTGAGATTGAAGAAGCAAAAGAAAGAAATCAAAATGCTTACTGTTTTTAGTCAAAGATTTTCTCATAGTTTTTGATATTTCAAGCCTTGATAAAGTCTGTCATTTCCACTTAGTTATAAAAGCTTATAGTGAAAGATGGAATGGAAATGTTCATAATTTAATTTGATGTAATACAATTCATTTTGAAAGCCTGGAGAAGCATGTCATGTTTGCATCAAATGGTAATAAGTGTTGTTGCACTTGCATGTTTTTAGTTTACGTTAGTGAGAACAATCAACAATCTGATCAATTTTAAGTAAATAGAAATTGTATTTTTGCTTTTACCTCATTTGGAGAGATTTCTTAAACATGTTTGATATTTTGCTTTATTATTGTATGATAGTATATATCTTACAAAACAGATTCAGAGTATACTTTTATGATAGTATTATTGATCCTATTAATTGAATAATGAAAGAAGTACTTGTGTCTATAGTATTTTAACTCCCAATATGCATTTACATACACATTTTTCTGCTTTTCTTTACATTTCAGTAATGTATAAATAGCATTATGCTGATATAAATAATCTGGATAAAAAATTTGATACTCAAATAGTGCATAAATTTTATTTAATAAAATTTTCAGAAAGATTTTGATTTAGGAATTCTGTTATTGGCTTTTGTTTAAAACAACAGAAGCAAGCAATTGCAAAACAGATTTTATAGTTGCTACTTTTTAAAGATGTTAAATGAGTTTGAGTGTATTTACAGCCAAATTGAATTCATTTTATTTCCTCTGAAATTCTTTGATCTTCTAAATATGTCTCAAGAAACAATTTTACAAGTCTTTCTATAAACTAAGAAATTTGCCTTAGAATTATTGATGGTCAATTTAAATATTAAATTGAAATTAAATAAATTAATATGCTGAAAAAACTTGAGGGGCATGCATTTCCAATATATTCGTGAGCTGCTTCTGCTTTTACAAGGGCTGCAGTGGCCTGGTGATAAGGTCTCTGCTTTGGGGCTGGAAGTTCTAGGTTTGAAACCTGATTCCACCCGATCGATCGTGTAAGCAGGTCTGTATCTTGTTAAATCAGTCTGGGGCAAATGTCCTGATCTCTCATGTGGCATGGAAGCTTGGAGAGGAAGTGCCAGATCAAGTGTTGTCCTCATCATCTGACCACAGTTCAGAGTTATGAGGTCCATTCCAAAATAGCCCTCATGTTGTTGCAAAACAGGTAATGAAGAAGAAAACCTGCTCTCCTTCGAATGTTATTTGCTCTAACAGGTTGCATCGGTCAGTGGTGTAATCATAAATTAAGCAGTGCCAGAATGCCCTAAACTGGGTGACATAAATCACACTGTTTTTAAGAAGATTTTTACAATTTTTCTTATTCATTTCCCTTAAAAAAAAAGATAGTTCTGGAATTGCATTCCAGCTCCACTGCACCCTTGGCATCGATGCAGTAGAAACGAGGGAGCAGCCACCAGGTATTATAGGTACTATATATTAAAAACAAATAAAGTGCATCAATCAAAATTTTAAGTAATATCATGTAGTTATATTTTAAAGCTCTATATATGTGCAAAAACCAGAATAATAAAGATGATAAAAAAATACCTAATTAAAAATTCTAAAAAATTGCTCATCCCTAAAATAATTGAATAAAATAAGACAATCCTAATATAAACATATGATATTCCAAAAAAACGAAAAACATACAGAAAGTAAGAAGTTACCTGAACATATATAAATTTGTAGAAATATATATTAAAAATAGATGAAATATATAAATCAAAAAGTTGAAATGAGTTATAAAAATCCATATCTAAAAAAAAACCTATGATTGGGTATACCCAAATATGAATGAAAATTAAAAATTACCAAAAGTGAATCTGTAAAAAAGTGCAATACCCTTTAAAAAATTGAATAAATAAATAAAATTAACTTCAAAGGAAGAACAAGACCAGAATTGAAATTCTAGGCAGCTTAATGGTATGCTCTGGATTAGGACCAGGGTTGTCGATTTTTTTGATTTTTTTCAAAAAAATCGATTTATTTGATTTAAATCGGATTTTTTTTTATTTAAATCAAGATTTTTTTTATTTTAATGATTTTTTTAAAAACTATACATATATTTAACATTTGTATATTAGACAATGAGCCCTACAGTCATAGAATTATATATATATATATAACAACATACCAGGCATTAAGCTGTACTTTCTTTTTTAAAAAAAACAAATTTAAAAAATTGAGTTAAAAAATGTAACAACTATTTAAAAAATATTTGTGAACTAAAATATAAAAATAATATACTTTTGAAATATAAGACAATTTTATTAAGGAAAAAATTAACAATATAATAAAAATTGTAATTTCTTGATTATAGATATATTATTGTATGTTAGAATACTGGATAATTTTACACTCAGATGTTCATTTGTTTCCTTACAAACACAAGTTTTGAAGCTTTCTCTAATCCTAATCTGTTTCACCCAAAACATTAAATAAAAAATTTTCTAGATAAAATTTTTAAATTCAGGCTTTGAGGTGCATTGAGTCACCATCGGGACTACCTGTGTGCCAAATTTCACGACTGTAAGTGCGATAGATTCGTCTGGACATTGCGCACACGCTCACAAACATTGCCTTTTATAAGTATAGATCATAGTTTAAATTGCACTATGTAGATGTTTGTATTTCTTTTGGAACATTTATATGCATTGCTTAATTATCTTACATTTGAACATTATTGCAATATAAAAATTTTGTTGTCCCCAACACTATTTAGTTTTCTCCAGTATTAAAAGGAAACTCACTGCATTTTACTATGTTCTTTCTTTGTGAACATGATCCTTTCACAATATTTACTTTATTTTATAAAAAAGGAGCATCTCATACTTTGCATTTTATTGTGTTGCTCATTAGAGATTTATTTAACCCTTTGTGGCGAAGTGTGCCAGTTAATGGCACACCTAATTTCACTCGCTTCTCAACCATTAAATTCAACTATATTTGAAAATACTAGGTTTAGGATTGGGCTAATAGTACTCCTTTTAGAATGTATATAGCAGTCTTTTGAAATTTTGTTTCGGAATAGGAATTATTAGAGATAAAGTTTGGGAAAATTCCTTGACTCGGAGATAAGAAATTTTTCAGTTCTGGACGTTTAACAATTTTAGCAAAGTTACTCGAGAATTTTGCTCCAATATTCTTGAAGTTTTAATTTATAATTTCCTGTAAGATTCAACAATAATTTTTGAATGTATCAAGGTGGCTGTATCTAAGGGGGTTCTCATGAGGGGGGTGACCCGAAAGGGGGACGACCCCCCCCCCTCGGAATGAAGTAAGTTTTTTAAAAAACTTTTTTTTTGTAGATTCTATGTCTAGACAATAAACTAAACCCATTCATGATGTTTTCTCATCATATTTCCAAAAAATTATTGCCTTGTGTCGCAAAGGGTTAAAATCTAATCTGCTTGTGTTCTCAAAAATAAAGATACGGAAAGTACTCTAGTTACATCAATTCAATAAAATACTTTAAAATCACTATTTAAAGATACATGAATAATTTTATTTCATTAAAGCAGATTAACTTGATATTTAAAATAAAGTGATTTAAATCAGTGATTTTTTTAAAAAAAAATCAGTTGATTTAAATCGCGATTTAAATCAGTGATTTTAATCAACTGATTTAAATCACCGCAACCCTGATTAGGACGATGGAGAAGAGTTAACAGTCGTAGAAGAACTGGAAGAATTGCACAGAAACTGGAATATGCCAATTTTTCCCCACTTTTAATTTAATTATAAATTCTCACAAATTTAAATAAAATTTATTCATTTTATAGACATCACTTTCCACTAATTTATTCTTATTTCACTTCACTAATTTTTTTAATAGTTGATAATTCACTTACAAGATGAATTTTATATTAATTTAGTAAGTTTTTGAAAAATTGATTAAATGCAGTTGTTTTAAGAACTTGCTTCATTAAATTTATAAAGACAAACAGAAAGCCTCTTTTTTTCTATTAAACATTTCATTCTAAAAAATGAAAAACTCATTAGAAATTATATGAAGGTAGAAAGTATGTAGTTCTGAAATTGCATTTTCTTTTCCAGATGAATTGGTTCCTTGGATGGTCAGATTCATAAACAGTTTTTACTTCATATTAAAGCAGAGTATTATGTTGAGCCAGAATAGATGGAAAACAGTTTCTAATGGAAGAATCTCACTGAAATGACTTCACCTCATTTTTTGAGGAAAAAAATGTCAATTTAGAGCATAAAGGATGGATGCTAATATCAAGGCAAATGAAACACAATTGATTAACGATTTGTGTGCTGAAGAAATAAATCCTAATACAAATGTTCAAAGTCAAATTAGCTCAGATAAGAAACGTTACATATGCAATGTCTGTGGTAAGACATTTTATCAGAAATGGAATTTAAAAAGCCATGTTCTTACTCATAAAAGGGAAACACCTTTTGTGTGTGATGTCTGTGGTAAGGCATTTTCTCATAAAGGTAATTTAAAGTACCATTTCTTTACCCACACAAATGTAAGACCATTCCCATGCGATGTCTGTGGCAAGACATTTTCTCAGATAGGTCATTTAGATGAACATTTAGGTTCCCACTCAAAGGAAAAAACCCATTCTTGTGATCTTTGTGATAAAAAGTTTTCTCGGAAAAGCAGTTTAAATCAACATATTCGCACCCATTCAAATGAAAAACCTTACTCTTGCAATATATGTGGTAGAGAATTTTTTAAGAAAGATTATTTAAATAAACATTTGCTTACTCATACAAATGAAAGACCTCATTCTTGTGATGTTTGCAATAAAAAGTATTCTCGAAAATCCCAATTAAATGAACATTTACGTACTCATACAAATGAGAAACCTTATTCATGTGATATATGTTTGAAAAGATTTTCTCAGAAACGTTATTTAAATGCACATTGTCGTACTCATACAGATGAAAAACCATATTCTTGTGATGTTTGTAGTAGAGAATTTTCTCATAAATATTATTTAAATGAACATTACCAAACACATTCAAATGAAAAATCCTACATTTGTGATATATGTAGTAAAGAATTTGCTCGAAAACGGTATTTAAAAGCACATTATCTTATTCATGGAAATGAAAAACCTTTCTCCTGTAATATATGTAATAGAGAATTCTCCCAAAAAAATTATTTAAATAAGCATGTTCGTACTCATGTAAATGAACAATCCTATTCTTGTGATGTTTGTAGTAAAGAATTTTCTCAGAAACGTTACTTAATTTTGCATTATCGCATTCATGAAAAGGAAGAACCTATTGTTTATGATATGTGATATAAGACTTTTTCTTGTAATGGCCATTTAAATGAGTATTAGCACTGTCATTCAAATAAAAGAGCCTTATTGAGATATCTGTTCCAAGGCATTTTCTAAAAATAGTAGTCTGAATACTCATTATAGTATTCATACAAATAATAAAATGTTACTGTGTGATGCATGCATTGATGAATTTTCTCACAAAATTCATTTAACTGTGCATTGTCATACTCATTGTCATAACATAGAATTTATGTCTGTACTAAAATTTAGAAGTATTGCAGAGCGATTTTGCTTTCAGCAATGGCCTAGCTAAACAGAATGGAGCGAATGCAAATGTATAAGCTTAATCCCTTAGAAAATTAAATTCGTCACTATCTCTTAATTATAAAAATACTACATTTTTTTAGATGATTAATCACTTTACTATACTGTTAGCTGATTTTAAAGGTTCCTTCTGATTTTAAAGAATTTCAAGAAGATTTACTGATTTTACTAATACACTTTACTTGATTTTATGATTACACTAGCAGTTTTTGGCAACCTATTATTGATTGTGTTTAAGTTCGGTTAAATCTGTTGTGCATAGCTTGATTTTTTTTTTCATGGCTCCATAAAAAAAGTATTTTTAAACATCAAATTGTGATAAAAATTTAAACCAGTTATTTTAGTTGTCTTAATGTCATGTGACTTCACTCCATTAGAGAGTTTCATGTTTATTGTTTACATGAACCTCTCTAATGGATTGAAGTCACATGACATCACATTTGCATAAAAAAAATTCCACACTCTAGCATCTTATATCTGATTGTCATTGGAGGTGCTGTAGCTTACATTTTCTTATTCCTCATTCAAAAAGCATAGTTGATTCCAACATTAAAAGGGTATGGCGAATTTTACAAATATTATATGAGCATGTCTAACAGCATGTTAGCTGGATTGAAACGTGCTAAAAAATTTAAAGAATAAAAAGTATAATCTTTCAGCATACTGCGACATGTTTGTTTATATCTTAGAGAGGTTGTGAATAGATTCCACAAAAAATTTGATGAAACAAAATAAGAAATAAAAATTTCTTATGAAATTGCCAAAGAATATGAAAAAATGTACAGAATCTTCATTCCTTAGTTGTCACGAAACTGTTTAAAATGGTTTAAATTTCATTGTGACAATGAAAACTATTGTTGCAAATTATGCATAAAAATATTTTTAAAAAAGCTGGTAAAATTTAGGAAAGATTTGCAAGACCTTTAAATTGTTTTAATTTAAAAAATAATTTTTTGAATTTTAAGATGATGCAAAAATCATTCTTGTGTGATAATATTTTCAGAAGTTATCGACGAAAAACGCCAAAAATTTGTTTAATATTTAATTTAAAGTATTCTAATTAATTTTTTTAAAAGCACTCTAAGGTGTTTTTTTCTACCCTCCAAAATATGTTGAGTGACAAATTTGGTAGCTCTACAATCAGTGATTGCGCTTTGTAGAGCGCCAATAGACAGAAACATACAGACTTTCGTTTTTATTAGTAGTAGAGATAGAGATTTATTTCTTTTTTGTTCTTGTTGGTAGGTCAGTACAGTATCTGTGTGCCTATATAATTGTAACACCTCGGGTCGAAGTCCCCTAAGACGTGGGTCCTTGGTATTTTTCCAATCCTGCCAGTTACACAACTGGTTTTAAACTTTAGCGCTCCAAAAAAACTAATTAGATGTGTATTGTACTTTGCATGTTGCATTCACAGATTAAATTCATTAAAAGACTACGCAATTACTTTGATTATCAACCAAAACAAGCAGTAACGATCTCAGTAAAATCCTGATTAAATTGTTTGAATTAAAAATTGTATCATACGCATTTTGAGAGTAAAGTATGCATGCAGCCGTCACCTCCGAACCGTCCTCTCGGAAGTGACGATGCAACTCAATGTCCCCTTAGCGGAGCCAACGGAGTACTAAAGTTTAAGAAGATGCCTTTTGTTGTATTTTTAAATTGCTTGTTCTTGTTAAATATTCGACGGAATTCTTTCATGGGAATGAAAATATGCTAGTTTATTAAAGTTAGTTTGTGCCAGATTTTTTTTTTTTAGGCTAATGCAAATTTATTTTTAAAGCTGTACGCTTTATCGTCTATTTATTTAGATTTATATTGGTTGTAAATTTATTGATATGGCCCTATTTTTCTTAATAACAAAAGTTAAAATTAGGATAAAGTGTTTGTTTTTTGGGGATGTAACCACTCCTTTTCAAATATTGCTAGCGCATCTTGTTTTCTTCTTACCTTCTTTGGTTCTGGATTTCATGCACCACCAAATGATGCTGTATAGAATCTCTTCTCTCTTTAAAAAAAAAAAAACATTTTAATGAAATATATAAGCAACTATTAAAATAATTATATTTTTTTCAGTAATTATTTGCTGAATTTAAAATATTATCTGATATTACAAAATGTTTTTTAATTACAAAATGGCGTTTCTAATTTAAAAATGGGCAGAAGGCCATGTTTTCATATTTTTCGAAGATAAATTTTCTTATTCTGTGTCTAAAAAACGCTGTGAAAATCAATGAATTAGGATATCTAAAGGCAGAATTAATACGATTATTAATGATAATATAAAAGCATGTGAAAAAAGTCGCAATCTAGTGAAAAAAGAATTCCAAAAATGTATCTAACAACGAAGTTAACTTCTGTGAATATCTTTAATTTAAAAATAAAAGCTGCAGCTCAAAGAACAGTTTAGTCAGTTTCATGTGTAAATAAAATAACAAATAGTGATTTGAATCTTTAAAAAAACACCCAGAAAAATGTAGATTTCAACGCGCCAACTTCACTTTCTTATTCCTCAGGCAAAATACACATCGGATTTCAACATTAAAATGGCGCGGCACATTTTACGTCCAGTAGCATGTTCACTGCCCTAAAACATACCGATAAAAAAAATTGAAACATCTTTCAGCGTACTGGATGTATTTCCTAATATACTAACTATCTTAAAGGACTTTGTTTACAGATTTCAGAGTAAAATTGATGAAATAAAAAGAAAGTAAATTCCTTAGCTTTCAACAATAGAAGAGAAACACGCAAATAAATATTTGTTTAAACAATGAAAACGGTTTCTGTGTAAATTATAAAATATTTTTAAAAGTTTATTAAAATTAGATAAAAAAAATTATACAGCAACTTAATTAATATCATTAAAAAGGTATTTTTTTAAAAAAAAATATCAGACGGTGTAAAAAGGATTTTTGTGCTTTAATATTTTCAGAAGTTATAAGGGAAAATGCCGAAATTTCGCTTAATTTTTAGTTAATTAAAGTATTAAAAAAGGTGGGGCTGCGAGGTGCACATTCCCACCCTCCAAAATATGTTTGTGCCAAATTTTGTAGCTCTAGGACCAGCGGTGTGGCCTGTAGAGCGCCAATACACACAGAGAGACATTCTCCTTTATTATTAGTAGAGATTACAATATACATTATTCAAAAATAAAATACTATAAAGTAGTAACTGCAAAATATACATTGTTGATATTTTATTATTTCATGATTTCAATATCCAGATAAAACAATTGTACATTTTAAATGTAAAAAAGATTTTATTTTGAAGTGATTCCCTGCTTACTCTTCCTATCACCCGCTCCATTCTGTCCCTCATTTCCTCCCCCTCCCCTCCAACGATACAGAGCGATCTGGCGCTGTTTGATTTACAACTATACCAGTTTAAAACACAAGAATTTCATGTTAAAACCTGATTTATATTATATATCAAAATCGGTCAAAAAACGTGCTAACAGCCTCTGTATATCGCAGATTGTTTTCATTGTGTATAAGGATGAATGGCTGTATCGTTTTAGATGGACATCTCCATCACGGTTAAGGGTTGAATCGATTTGATTTTCCCCCGATATTTTAAAATCAGTGAGTGTTTATGTACCTCTTTATTCCACAAAAGCTGTCTTTTATCATAAGGTGAGATGCTCGGTTTTCCAAATTTATTTGATCTGGAAATCCCATTTATGAAATAGCAAGGAAAAAATTGTACAGACTTGCTTCTTTTCTGTACAAGTGTTCAGTGTTAAAGTGGACCAGGCCCATGTATTGCCGATTTTGCACTCACACTTCCATGTGTAATATAAAAATGTTATATTTTCTGTGCAATAGTAATGATTCAAATCCGTAGTTCAATTTGTATTCCCTGTTATTTTCAATGCAGCTAATCAACTTTGAGGTCTGTTTTCTAAGAAATTAATCTCACGGACTTGGTCCACTTGAACTCTGAACCCTCAATGTTATAATCGGTTTTATCGAAATGAATGAATGAATCTTTTGGTAAAAATTGGGTATAGCGAAGATTTCCTGAATTCTCAGATTTCTTTCCATACGATGCATTTCTAATGAATCGATGCTAATATATTTTTTCCTTTTCTTCGGTGTTTCTTCAGTGAGGTGAAATGTTGCAAAACTGTGTCTAGTATCAAGGTTATGGCATTGTCTGAATTCTAATCTGCATAGAATAGCAATGAAGGAATTGTACAGATGTTGATTTCACCTTTCATGTACGAGTATTAATTAGCCAAGAATTCGGTATGCTTACGAATGGCTATGATTTTGGAAGGTGAATGAGTTTTAAGACAAATCACATGTTCGAAACTATTATCACACTCTCTTAGAAAAATATTTCGCAAATCGGATTTTTTGTTAAAAAGGCGTCATAATTTGAGGATATTAAAAAAAAATTCGACGGGAGGCTGTCTCTGCGAAATGGCCGCTGGGATTGAGGGTCATAGACTTACTTACCTTACTCAACTATGACTAAAGTAGCTCTATGTGATTATTAATTCTATAGTAACTATTAGTCTTGTGTGACTATGTGACTCTATCTACGTAAAATTCTTTGTGATTTTCACCAACTTTGCAACTCGACTGTGACTAAACCATTATTACAAATTCTAAAATTATTTTTGCAATCTTTAATGTCTATCTTTCTCTGATAAATGAAACTAAAACCAACTCTCTATGTTATTTGGTTGAAAGAGCTATAAGCGTGTAACATTAGCTCGACATTCGACGTAATTCAACAATTCTTGAGTAATATTTCTCATTCTTAGATCGATGACTGAATTGCCTTAGTCTGCGTGCGCGCGCATCGGTAGCTGTGACGTCATCAAAATTTTTCTTGATTTTCACCAACTTTGCAGCTCGACTGTGACTAAACCGTAATTCTAAAATTCTTTTTGCAATCTTCAATGCCAACCTTTCTCTGTTAAATGAAACTAAAACCAACTCTCTATGCTATTTGGTTGCGGAGCTATAAGCGTTTAAAAATACCACGAAAAGCGTCATAATTTTTTCCTTTCCCGACACACCATTAGACCACTATGGAGAGACGTAAGTCTATGTAAAAAAAAACATAGAGTATTTATGAAGATTTTCTGTATTTCACCGTCAATTTGCAATAAAATGTAAGAATTTTAATAAAAGGATATATTTTGTTTTTCTAATGTTATTCTCTGGCTTGTGTGAACTTATATGGTTTAACATTATGCTGAGAATAAATTTTGTTTGTACTTAGGTAACATATTCTTTACATTTCACTAAAAATATTTTGTCACTTTTAAAAATAAATGTTTTTACTGTGATTGGATTTGAGTTTGCTGTTTAAGGATATATGTTGCCATTCAAGGATTTCTGCTGATAGGGTCATCTCAACTAGATAAATTACAGTCTTCTAAATATTGGAAAACAATATCTCCAATTTTTCTCTTCTTCTAAAAGGTAATTCGAATAGATTCCGAAAAAGTTTAAGATAAAATTTTAGATGTCCTTAAAGGTTAATTTAAACATTTTAAGGTTTAATAAATATTTTATGAACCAATAATAAAATGAAATAACTCAAACCTGATTATGTGAGGTCTTTTTTATGCGATCCCTGATCCCTATTTGAACTCTTTAAGAACTTTTTAAAAAATTATATGTGTTACGAAAATTTGTACAGCTATTTGGGAAGTTTTGGATTATAATTTTTTCTGCGTTTTTTCATTGAGTCCCTATCCACCACACAAATACAGATGTAGGCGTATAGCGTGTTCTAAACCTCATACTTTATCTTTTGCATTTTTCTTGAAACTATGTGTCAGAGGTTTGCTTCTTTGACAACTTTTATGTACTCAGAACGAGACTTTTCGTTCTGCATAGTTCTGCAAGGTGGTATCAGAACACCTTGTATATTAATTGATCAACAAAGCAGCATATCATAAATGATTGAGATTGCAATAAAATAAAACTTATTAAATTATAAAGCCGCGGAAAGAATAGGGACTCCATTACGAAGTGTGATCAAAATTATCGGTACTACCATAATTATCGGTAGTATAACTTTTTTAAATAAAAAATATCGGTGCCCAACCCTCAAGAAAGTTGCTTGGCAGATATTGACCTTGAGCCCCCTCATGCATGCGCCGTAAGTTAGAAGATCATAGTTCCCACCACTTTTGTAAAGGAGAGCTTTGAAAAATGTGTGTTATGCTTTTTTTAAAATTATTGGTGGAGAAGGTTGCGCAGAGAATCCATATAAAATTCTGCCACAGGTTTGGCTATACTTGTAGTGAGATTTATGCAAAGTTGAAGAAAATTTATGAGGAAGATTGTATGAGTCGCACAAGAATTTATGAGTTGTTCAAGCGTTTCTAATATGGCTGCGAAAATGTCGAAAGTGGTGACTTACAAAACTTTGAAAAAAAAAAAAAACTTCCAAGATGTGAGTGAAAACCATCGAATCACAATTTGAGAGCTATCTGAAGAGTGCAGCGGTGTCCATTCTGATTGAAGATTTGGATAGGAGACCCATGTTTTCAAGTTTGTGCGGAAACTGCTCTCTGAAGACAAAAAAGATGACCGAATTTCAGCTGCGCTCGATCTTTTTGAATGTACTGTAAATGTGAAAAGACTTTGAAAATGATTGTAACAGGGGTTGAATCGAAGGTTTAAGGCTATGATTCAAGGATGTAGAGCATTCAAAGAGATAGAGCGCAGTTTTCAACTCAACTCCTTCTGCCATATAACAAATACGCAGACAGCACAATAAATACATTTTTCAAAGCTCTACTGTACAGAAGTGACGGGAGCTATGACCTTTTTTCGAATGCGTGGGAAGTTTCAAGGTCAATATCTGCCCAGCATCTTCATTAAACGTGTTTTAGCTTTGAGAGCAACGCACTGGTCCCGATACTTGTTGATTATCTTCTTAAAGTTCATTTGTAAATAAAAATAACGCTTAAAATAGATAGCGCAACCCAGATAGCATGTACACTTGCAGCAAGTTTGATTTTTCTTGATATTAGCTTGTCATGACAAACTTGATGTGGCAACTTTGCAGCAATGTAACAAAGCGTAATTTACCAATCCACTTGAAAACAAGTTTGCTGCAAAGTTGATACGTCACACACGCCACGACCTTGATATATTTGTATATATCTGGTTTTGATCTTTGTCTCTGTTTTAAAAAACATCCGATTTTTAATAGCATCTCCTAGACAGTCCTTCTTTTTATTAATTCAATAAATCGATGATAATTTGTAAAAAACTAACTAGGTCTTTTTATAAAAAAATATTTTGAAAAATTTTCCATCTTTTTACAAAATATAGAACTCGCACTTTAAAGAAAACTATATCGCCTTTTTCTTAATGTTGAAATTTTAACGTTCATAAACAAAATTAAACCTAAAAAACATTCAATGTTTGTTGAAAAATAACTTACATTTTGTCCCATTTTAAAAGTAATTACTTTTGAACCCTAATTTCATAATTTATTCTACTAGCAAAACGTAGTTATTAGCGAAAATCGCTCTCTTTGACTTCAAATCATATTCTCAACACAAAATTTAAAAAACTAATGAAATCAAGAAAACAGTTTAAAATAAATTGTATACACGATCTATTAGCGAAATCTATCTTCTCCTCTCAGAGTCTAACTGGCCGATTAGTTAGGATGATAGGCTTAGGAAGCGAGATGTCCGGGGTTCGAATCCGCGGTTGTCTTCGTACTCTGTTTTTGCTATAGTTTGCAATGCGTTTGACGTGGCAAGCTTGTGACAAGTTTGACGCGTGGTGACTAACTCGTTTGCGTTAACTTGTTTCAAGCTTGCACTCTTGCCGTGAATTATAGAAATTTGTTGCAAGCTTCAAGATTCGCAGAGCAAAATTGCTGCAAACTAAAATTGCTATCTGGGAAGATGTTTTACAATACCTGCAAGATATTCCGAATAGCCCACAATAGCATAAAGATATCGCATGAATATTGTTGGGCATCTTGTGCTAATAGGGAAGCGTGGTATTGTTGGGCATCTTGTGCTAATATGGTCTTTTAGACCATAGTGATTTTAAAAGTTTTAAAGTCCAAGTTTGAAATTTCATTTTTAATCTCTCTCTTTTATGAAATGTTCTTGGAGAACCCTAACATTCTATATAATGAGTTTTTTCCAATTTTGGAATGAAAAAAGAATATAGAACTTCTTGTCAGTTTCGAAATGAAAAATTACCAAGGCAACGTATAGCATGGAAAAGTCTTTTTTTTTTCATTTTTCAAACGATTTTATAATACAAATAGTGTTATTTATTATTACTATTTTATAAATGATATTAATAATAATATATTTTTATATTAAACAACACGAGAAAGCAGTTTTACAAAAAGTTAGTATCATAAAGTATTGATTACTAAAATAAATTTCCAATATCTACGATTGAAAACGAATTATTAACATAAATATAAATACACAATCACTTTTTATTATAAAGAGAGCAAAATTCTCGAACTTCCTTAATATTATAGAAACAAAATTTGAAACTCATTCATGCTGCTAAATCTGAGATTGAGGGTAAAATGCCTTGGCTTTGTTGAGACGTAGCGTGGCGTCCTGGTCGTTACCAGTTTCAGTGGCGTTAGAGTCCCCCCGATGGGGGGGTGGCAGGGTCTCTCCGACGGGAGGCATGATCTGCTGTACAAGGGGTGGGGCGTATTGATGACACTCTCAAATTTTCTCCAGATCTTTATTTATCTACTAGTTGAATAGCCCATTATTGTGGGAACGAGGTACAAAAATGTGCCCTCCCCGGTCCCCCATTGGCGCCACTCCTGACCGGTTTCGTCACAAAATACCCTCGTGTTGCTTCAAAACTTGACTTTTTAAACTAATCTAAACATTTATCCAAATTTATTCGTAATGTTATGTAATGGTCCCAATAACGACTAACGACTTTTCAAGCAATGGATTCGCAACTTGGAGTCTATGACCTTGGCTATTTTCCGTTCACTCAAATGATCCGGATATTCGAACGCTATCCCAAGTAAACGACATTCTACAGTTCTTCGCGACGCTCACGCTACAGCTAAAAACAATGTGTACTGTCTGGCAGACAAATATTGAAATCTAGAATGTAATTGTCTCAAAATTGATTTGGGTTTCTATTAGGACAATACAAATTATCTTCCTATTTAATTCTGTGAAAGCACTGAATTGTCTACAAGAGAGGTAAATAATTTTGTGTTGTTTTCGCGATATGCTATTTACATTTCTTTTGGTAAGACTTAAGAACTTGACGCTGTCTCGTCGCCAAACTCGCCATAATCGCGCTTACCGTCTAAAATTTGCCTAAAGTAATGGAAAAAGTTTTCGATTGCCGCATTTGGCAAATAATCATCCAAAAGAAATTCTATTTTGTCGACAGCATATAAGTCTGGTATACTTGTCTTCTGGGATAAATTTTGGTTCAAAATGCCACTTTTCTATTACTACTGTAACTGCTAAATGTGTGTTAACAACCTTCTGTGATAGAATTTGGCGAGAAATTGCAGTTGTGGCATCTGGATGCTAGTTTAGCTGCTTTGAAACAAATGCTAAAGCACCGAATTTTGTTAGAAGCCTTTTTTTCAGTTTCCTTTCTTTCTTTTTTGATAAAGAGGAAGGAGAAATACTGATTGTAACTGAAGATTTTCTCATTGTTCTTGATATTTGCAGTTTTGAAAAAGTGTGTGTTTTGTTATTTCTGTGTGGTTACAAAAGCTGTTAAGTGGTAAAAAAGACAGGATTAATGTACATATTTTCAATTTGTGTTCATTGGTGTGCCTAACTTGAGTTTACTACTCCAAATTTCTTTTTACATGAAATTTTGGTTAGTAAATGTACATGGTACAAGAAATGTTCAGGAGTAACAAAATTAAAACAAGATGGCATATCGTTATTCGAGTAATTTTGAAAAACTTAAAAATTGCCATTGCAGGTGTTCTTTCTCTTTAGGAAGGATAGTGAAAAAAATATCAATGAATTTGAACTGGGATTTTTTTTTAATAGTCAAATCAGAGTTTAGCCTCATCTAATTTATACTCTGAGAAGAAAACAAATTCATCTCCAAATTCTAACTCATCTCTTGCCCACCTTCTTTGATTGTCTAAGGTATAGCAAATTTGATCCCAAGAGACTGGAGGGAGTTGAAACTTTATCTGAAATATGATGTATTGCCATGTTCTGATGATAACTTTAAATTAACACTTTGTAAAGAATTATATTTCAAACAAGATAAGTCATCTTAGAAATAAATTAAAATTTCCTTATAACCAGAACTTCAAAATACTGTACCTTAATTAAATATTTTAAATTTCAAGAATCATTATATCCTTTGAAATCAGTAGACTTTTTCAGCAAAATAAAATAATCAACATTTTAGGTACAAAAACTTAATAAATTGATAGTGTTTTAAAACCATGACGAAGTAACACTAAAAATTTTCAAATTATAGAAACGACAGAATTGCATAATAAAGAAAAATAAATTATGAATTTTTAACTTTTTGTCTCGCTGTTTTTTAAATATTTTTATTTAACTTGAATTTATTTCGTGTTTGCAAGAATGGAATTTTAGAACCAATTTTTTTCACTCATTTCCTGATGTGTTAGTGTATTGAAATTCTGTACAGTTTTGTTTCCGATGTCAATACAATATTTTAATATTGTCAGAATTTACTTATCAGTTAATTGCTTAATTTTATTTTGTTTGAACTCAATACAGCAGGCACCATGTGATTGTGAATTTGAGAAAAACTGGTTACAAAATTCCATAACTATAATAATGAATTATGAAGTATATTAAAGACTAAAACTAGAAAACAGTAATAATTTTTTTAATTCATGTTTTTATTATCGTGCTTGAATGTAGAGAATAATTTCTTTTCATCAAAAATTTGAGGTGAAAGTAAAAAAAAAAAAAAAAACTTAAACACACGAGGCTCTGAAAATAATACTATAAAGAAATTAAATCTCAATGAGTATCGAAGGAAAGAAAATTCTTAAACATTCATTAAAATTTATCATAAATGTGATTAAAACTCCAATTTGCATAGAGATCATGCATAGAGATTTGCATATATATCAGCGCATCATGCTTTTACAAATGGGTGGTTTTTTTACGTGTATTGAAATTCTATTTAGTTTTGCTTCCCAATAACGATACACTATTTTAATATTTTGAAGATTTAATTATTAGTTAATCGCTTAATTTTATTTAGCTTTACTTCAATACAAGAGGCATCGCCTAGGTGTGAATTTGAGAAAAACTGATTGTAATTTCCATAAGAATTACAGTAATGAATTATGAAATACAGGGAGTCTCAAAATATGTTTACACAGTTTAAATTATTATAACTACAGTTTTTATTTACGTATAATTAATATTTAAATTGTAAAAGAATTTAGATTAAATTTATAAGTTTCCCTCCTACCACAGATGTTAATAATTATTACTGTTATGGTGAATCCATTGCTGATAATGGTGGGCTATTGTTTCACAGACTTCAACAAACATTTCATTTGGTATTGCAGCACATTCTTGCTCATTTGCCGCTCTTAATTTCTGCATAACATGTGGATTTGCAGTTGCCCAGTAATTGCAATTACTATGTCAATTAATTGTACCATTTAATTTGAGAATAGTTTCATTGCTCCAAACAATCTTCTCTGAAAGCTGTGCATCCTTTTCACATTTTTCCAAGTACCATTCACAACATTGTTTTCTTCGATCCAGATGATCTTCATTGATAGCATTGTTGCAATGTAACTTTTCCATTGACAACGTCTTGAAATGCAATGGACATTTGATTTTCTGATGCCAATCTTATGACTTGTTAGTCTTACAGATTTTTTGGATGTTTTGCAGTAACTTTTCAGTACTCTTACTTGGCTTGGCTACTCGTTAAGCACTTTAATGTCCTTGGTCTTCCAGGACATTGTCTATGAATATCCTGAACCGTTCCATTCAATTCAAACTTATATTTATCTGATTAATTGTAAGTTGAGTTTGTGGATCTTTCTGAAACTCCCTGCTATATTGTCTTTGTACTTCTGCTACATTTTCATATTTCAGTAGCATTTTAAAATAAATTTTCTTTTTTCAAAAGTTAATCTTGGACCACTCATTATTTCCAATTAATTACACTCTCAAAAGAAAGAAAAACCTGAAAGTTATGACTTGTTTAACAGTGTACACATTTTTTGAGACACCCTGTACATTAAAGACCAGCAAGTAGAAAACAATAAAAATATTTTTTAAAAATCAGGTTTTTAATATTGTGTTAGAATGTAGAAAATAATTTCTTTTCATAAAAAATTTGGAGGTTAAAGTTAAAAAAAAAAAAAAAAAAAATGCGAGGCTCTAGAAATAATACTATAAAGATATTAAGTCCCAATGAATATCGGAAGAAAGAAAATTCTTAAACATTCATTAAAAATCAGAATATATTATAAATGTGATTGAAATTCCAACTTGTATAGAGATTTATATCAGCGCCTGATGCTTTTATGAATTTTTTTTACTTCCATAAATTTAAAAAAAAAAATTATTTCTCCTTTTCAAAGTACAGTACTAAAAGGTCGTTTTTTAATTTTATTTTTATTACATTCAAATTCTGTAACCAGTCACCCCTCTTAACGGCCACTTTTGTCTGGCACGGAATTTTTGACCCATAGACATAATGTTAAAATAACCTCTATCAAAGGCTACTTAAACCTCTCCGAATGGTCAGGTTTGGTCATAAGTAGAACTTCAGTGAAGTACATTCCGTTTGTATCTCTGACATTGGACCTTTTTTATATTAAGGAATGGGAGGAAAGAAAGACAAAAAAAAAAACATCAAAGTTAATCATCCCTTTTCCAGCGTGAAGAGAAAAGTGAACTTCGGTCTCTACTGGGGTAGGGCATTAAAGAGTTCATTTGTGCTCTTCAGGTACTGAATCTGACTCTGACAAAGAAGTTGCTGCTATGGGTTGCGACTATCAGCAAATGAAACTTTTAGCTCATCAGATTTTAAAAAAATAAATGATATTATTGCTCATTCCTCACCATCTATCAACGAAACGATTACAGATTTATTTTTATGATTAAAAAGATACAAACAAGTTACTTCCGAAATAACTGGATCCAAACAAACGCAAATCGTATATTTTTTTCCAAAGAAGTTAGAAATTTTTGAAATACTTTTTACTTTAGGTGATTCTTAAAGGTCGCTTTATCTGAAATAACAAATTTAAGCTTATGTAAATAGTATTTTGTATTTCCAAACATGAAACCCCTTTAGAACGGCCACCCCTCTGAACGGCCAATTTTCCTTGTCACTTAAGATGTCCGTTGTTGTAATGCCCCACTGTATTTATTTACAGGATTTCTCAAGAAAGAAGCACTCCCGGCTTAACACATGTTATTGAAATATTTTTATTTCTCAATTATTCAGATGAAGATTTTTTTTTTTTTTTCATAATAGGAGAAAATTAACTTCCTTTGACCGGTCCTCCAGCATTAATTGAGAAAAGGCTAGCGATTTACATGCGCTGGCAAAGTAGTCGTTTATACTCTCACTTAAACATCGTAAAAACAACACTGCAAGGGAATTAAAACATAATGAATATCATAAAGAGAAAAATTGATAAGTAATTTATGCCAAACCTTATCGATCTATCCAGGGCCGTAACGAGGTGATCCTGCGCCCTTGGCGGAACTGGCTAAGCTGCGCCCCCCGCCCCTTTCGGGACACATTTTCGTTAATTTTTCATCCCTTCTATAAAACCCCTACCCTAAAAAAACTACATTCCTGCAAATATTTTTATGCACAAATTTAGCATATTTTGTGATTTATTAAATAGGTTTAATAAAAATAACGTATTTTAAAAAAATACTTTAATGAACTATATTCATGAAAAATACTGTACACAACAAAATAAAGGTATCATAAAATAAATTACAAATTGCACATATTTTCTAAAAGACAGAAAATAGAACAAAATATTATCTTATTGATTATTGCTGCTATTGAACATTGGCTTTTGTGTGATGCATAATAAAGAAGAGAATGTATTTGCTTCGCACTATGTATAGTGTATAGTACATAAATTACTAATTAGAAACAAAAGAAATTAGAGCTGAAATGAATATATGAGATGAATTCAAATTTTATTAATATCAAATGACTTTTTCTGGATCAGAGGTTCCCAACCTGTGGTACGCGTACCACTGGGGGTACGCGGGGGACAAGTTAGGGGTACTCAAAAGTGATTTTGGTAATGACGAAAAACACAAAATATAAGAATATTCTAGAATTTCGTTTCATCAGATTCGTTTGAAAAATGAAAATCTTACGAGTTCGAATGCCTATTTACGTAATAAGAAAAAGGAGAAAGTAGATTAATATCTAGTTATTGAGTAATTGTTAGTTTTCGTCATGACCGGTTCCCACGACTTCATCGGGCACTGTGGTCCCCGCATAATAGCCCCCATTACGAACGGCACACATGCCACAATCGCCCCCCCCCCCATTTTACCGGGGTGCGACCAATTATCGGAGATGGGCCCTAAGAGCCACACCACCATTACTGTATCCACCAAGGGAGCGAGAACTTGATTGCGTATCCGGCAGCTTCTCATCCGTGAACTTTGCCATCTTGGGATCATGTGATTAAATATGCGATTATATAAAAATAAAGAAATTAGTTTGTTATTTTAAAATTGAAAAGTATTGTTGCAAATCATACATTTTTAAATATCTTTAAATTAAAGAAAAAAATTGTACAGTTATTAAATTGGTATCATTAAAAATATATATATTTTTTAAATTTTAAAATGAGTAAAAAATCATTTTTTTAGATGATATTTTTGAAAAATACGGTGAAAAGACAGCAAAATCTTACCTACTTTTTTATTAGCTGACATTTTAATTATCTTTAGAGTTTTGAAATTTTGATAGTGATTCTACTCTTGTTTCGAAGAGCATATGCGCCAAATTTCATCAATATCAAGCAAAAATGACGATTTTTTTTTAAAAGAGACAAATAACATTCATTTTTGTATACATTATTGGAAAGTAAAATTTTATGGTTAAATCAGTTACAATTATCAAGACAACTAAAATCAAGGAGATCATGAATTTGATGTAGAATAGTTGCATTAGATTTTTTGTGCAATAAACTCTAACACGAAATACTACAATGTTAATTTTATACTTTGCTTGTAATCATGCTTTTGTATGCATATTTTTACTACTAATAAAAGTGCATATATGCATAAGTGACTGTCTGTTGGCGTTCTACAAGACAGACCGTTGATCCTAGAGTTGCCAAATTAGGTACAAATATATTATGAAGGGTGGCAAAGTACACTTCAGTGAGTTTTTTAAAACTTTAATTAATTAAAACTTAAGAAACATTTTTTTTGGGGGGGGGGGGGGGGAGTTCAGCAATAATAACAGGAAATATTATCATTTAAAAATAATTTCTACACCGTCTTATATTTAAAAAAAAAATTACTTTCAAATGATAACAGTATAGTTGTGTAATTTTTAAAAAAAAATATTTTTATGTATAATTTACAACAATGCTGGGCTGAAAATCAAACCAATTTCACTGATTCATCAAATCTTTAATTTAATATTTCTCTTAATGTTTAATTTAATGTTTCTCTTATGTTAAAAAACGCGATATAAAAATTTATTTTGATTATTACAATATAAAACCTTCTTTTGTTGTAGTGAAATGCTGCCATTTTCGTTGCTTTTCCAGTTTTTTTAGTCTAATTTTTTGTTAATTCTTTGATACTTGAAATAAATAGTATACTTTAATAGATTTACTATATTATTTTGATAGATTTACTTTTTAGCTCTGATCTAAAATTCATTTTTCCATTTAAGGCAGATAATCTTCAATGAAAACCAAACCGTCTATTTATTTGTAATAATAACGTAAATCATTCAAGTTATAGTCAGATAAATTAAGTGTGATAAATGTGATTCAAATCTAAATTATGCATGATCGAAATGAAAATTAATTTTCACTGAATTTAATGATATTAAAGAGTCATTCTGCCTAAGACTTTTTTAACAATTGAATGTAAAAATCAAAGTCATTAATTTTATTAGATGCAAAACATGTTGCCTTAAAATTTAGTTCAAATTAGCTTGCGAAAAATTAAATAAGTTGATGTTTTTAAAATTGGTTGGCATAAATAATATATAATTAATAAAATGGGCAACAAGAAGCTCAAAATTCCAAGAAAAGGCGCAGGGCCTTTCTCTCTCTCTCTGTAAGGGGGTCACAATCTGACAACTTGACCACTGGACAAAACAACTAACCACTCCTGTAATGTTTATTGAGCCACTGAAGACTTATTCTCAAATTCTTTTTTATTTGCACAGCAGATCGTACCAATCTAACAATTAAACTAAGTTTTTTAAATGGTCATTTTTGCGCCCCCGTTCTATCTGCGCCATTGACGGGGGCCAATCTCGCCACCCTCTTGGTACGGTCCTAGATCTATCTTGTACTATGTCTCTGTCGATGCTAGCAGTAGCTGTTGTGACACAGGCTTTCAAATCTGAGATGGTGGTTGGCACTATCCATGTAGGCACTACTTCAATAACAAGTAATTGCGTCGGTAGATTGGTCACTAGGGTGGATCGAAAATTTAAAGTGTGGATAGAATAATCGGCGTAGGGTGCAAAAGTTGCTTTTAAGTGTGCTAGCATACATGCAAAATTTTTTTCAACTTTGTTTAATTTCTTCCGGTGCCCCAAGACGTTTAAATATTTGCCGGGGGGGCCCGGGCCCGATTTGTATGCAACTTTTTGAATTAAAAATAAAAAATGCGTTAAAGAAACGATTTTACAGAGAAAAACGTATAGGAGAGAATGAAAAATTATTTATTTTTTGTTAGTAAATGAATAAAATTATTTTTGTTTAGGTAATATTATTCAGGGACCCACAACTACCTTTTCATATTTTACAATATAATACAATTTTACTTTATTTCGAAGGCGAAGATAAACTACGCCACAATCTCGACTTTTCCTAAACAAAAACACATCGCTACAGGGAAAACTTTGGCAAAAGCGTTCTTTTATTTCCTCCCTACCTTGTTGTTTGAATGAGTCGAAATCGTAAATTATCAATTTTTAACTATTTTTGGGACGCTTGGGCCATCAGAAGATATGAATGAATTTGAATAATAATAGTAAAAAAAAAAAAACTTAAACTAATATCCCCAAAACAAAACTTTCTTACCCGGCGCTAAAGGGAATTTTGAAAATATTTTTTTATAAACTTCCAAAAAATGTCATTTTTAACTATTTTTGGGGCACTGGAAGATATGAAAGGAATTTAATAAAAAAAATATATGTAAACTAATATACCTAAGACACAACTTTCCCACCTTACGCCAAAAGTATTTTCGAAAAAAAAAAAATTGTAAATTTTCATAAAAATTTCAATTTTTAATTATTTTTGGGGCACCGGAAGATATGATTGGATTTCAATAAAATATATATATATATATAAACTAATATACTTAAGACACAACTTTCCCACCCCGCGCCAAAAGTAATTTACCCTCCGAAAATTTTCCTATACTTTTCGATTCACCCTATTGGTCACCCAGCTCACAGAGATAGAGAACTGTTGGCATGGCCACCACAATGCCTAAATCGCACTCTGTGTGATTTCTTTTTGTGAGAGTTTGTGTAAGTTGAATTGAATGCGTCCATGCCCAATGACCATCACTATTTGAAAACCCATATCACAGCTGCTATTGCCAACATCAATAGATACATGCTACAGAAGGTTAAACAAGAATTAATATATGCTGTGTAACAAAATGAGTGCATACTGAATATCTGTGATGCTTGCATTAAAAACTTGATTTTATTATTTCTTGATTTTTTTCCCCAAATGAATTCACAACTGCAAAGCTTTGAAATTCATTTTGACTCATCCTGTATATCAATGCTTCCTCTTTGAATGTACTAAAATATGCATTTAAAAGGATTCTTAGTTAATTTTATACACATTATATTCTCCTGCTTATTCTTTAAAAAAATTATTATCGCTTTTTCCCATTCAGTTAGAAAACAATTTATTATGATAAATTAGGCAAATTTCTGAAGAGTTGCTGTAATCATGTCGCATTGAAAACAACTAGTTTCTATATGTGCTTTGGTTTCTTTTGGCTTTTCTGTTTGAATGGAAAATAAAAAACTGTCAATTTAAAAATGTATGGAGATAGAAAGTGGTAATGAAAATTATTATTTTCTTTTGCAGGCAAATTGACTTCTGCCAGTGAGTAAAAGAAAGATTTTATTTTCTTGGAAATCAAGCAAGACTACAAGTTCTGTTTATATGCCTATAACTGACCTAATGTAAACTTATCTGCATTAGGATTTTACTGGTTTTATTTATTTATTTTGAGAAAATTTAATTGCCAACATACACGATGGAGACCTGTATCGATACAAATGAGGCACATTTTACGAGTGATCTGTGTGCTAAACCATGTGATAGTGATACGGGTGTCCATAGAGAAACTGACTTAAAAGACGGAACTTTAACCTGTGATGTATGCTGTAAACAATTTTATCAGGAAAGGAATTTGAAGAGACATTATCTTCGTCATAAGAATGAAAAATTTATTTGTGACAAATGTGGTAAAGCATTTCATCAGAAACATCTTTTAAAAAATCATTATTATGTTCATACTGATGAAAGACCTTTTGTGTGTGATGTTTGTGGTAAGGGATTTAATGCGAAAATTCATTTAATTGCACATTATCGTACCCATACAAAAGAAAAACCATTCGCTTGTGAAACATGTGGTAAAACATTTTCTGTAAAAACTAGTTTGGTTGTACATAACCGTACTCATTCAAATGAAAAACCTTATGTGTGTGATGTTTGCGGTAAAGGATTTGCTGCGAAACGGCATTTAACACAACATTATCGAACTCATACAAAAGAAAAACCTTTTGCTTGTCCTGTATGTGGAAGGGCATTTTATGTCAAATTTGATTTAAAGAAACACTATGTGATTCATACAGGTGAAAAGCCTTATATATGTAATGTGTGCAGAAAGGGCTTTTCTGGGGATTCTAGTCTAAAAATGCATTATCGTACTCACACAGCTGAAAAACCGTACTCATGTGATACATGTTGTAAAGCATTTTCTCAGAAAATTAACTTAATTAGTCATTATCGTACTCATACGAAAGAAAAGCCTTTTGTATGTGATATTTGTAGTAATGCATTCAGTCGTAAAGGTGATTTAAATAGACATTATCGTATTCATACTAATGAAAAACCTTACATGTGCGATATTTGCGGCAAGTCATATCACTTCAAAAGTGGTTTGGATTCTCACTATCATACTCATACAAATGAAAAATCCCATTCTTGTGATGTATGCCATAAAAAATATTCTTTCAAACATGACTTAAAGAAACATAATTGTATCCATATAAATCAGAATTTTTTTGTAGTTAACAGCGGTGCTGACGCATTTTCTAACAAAAGTATCTTGGAGACATTATCATCTACTTTATGAATAAATAGAGTATGTTATAGATGGCAGTCTTCGTCTTTATTTCATTGAATGAGAGATTGAAACTCTGTCTCATTTCAAGGTGGTGGGGCCATGATAAAAATACACACCTTTTAAAAACATAATAATTTAAGTATACTGGTATGAATCCGTCTGGCCATTATGTGAACAGATAGACTGTGAAACGGGATAAACAGAGATGAATTTTCTTTAACAATTTACACCATCATATCCAAAAACAAATGAGACCCATATGCATATTTGTATTTTTCTTAGATTGGCTGTCCTAAAAAAAAAAAAATACATGATTTTTTTTATTGGCAACACTATCAAATTCTGTATTCTTCTCTGCAAAAAAATACTTTTGACTTTGCACTGTTTATTTATAGATAAAAATCCATGTGCAATATTATGCATCTACCTGTTAAATAAACCCACAATTTCGCTCAATCTATTACTGTTTAGATTTATGCTTGCTTATAATCTAGCTCTGCTTTGGCCAATGCGATTTTTTTTATGTATTTGATATTTTTTTAGTTTTTTGGTATTTGAGGGGTGGATAGAAAAAGTGAAAATTAGTATTTCTAACTATCAAATGAGGATTGCAAAGATTTACATGATTTTAATACACGAAATTAATTTTATCCTCTTCAGAAGCCGAGCAAAATTTGAGGTGGGAGGTCGGGAGCTGTTTGGACACATTTCTTATTCTATTATAGTAAAGGTACATCGAAAATTTAAAAAAAAAAATTTTCTTTTATGCATATAAAGTTTCTCATCCAGAAAATTATACTTGTTACGACACTGTTAGAAAAGATATTTTGAGTAAATAAATACTTTTGATAGATGAGAAGCCATTTTTTAATGGAGAAGATGTTAAAAAGGTTTCTGTAGCCATTATTGAAAGAAATTATAGATTTGAGGATTAGTTATCGCCCATAAAAATGAATCAACACCTTCCCTCTGAAGTCTAACATAGAGCTATAAAGTCTAGTCTGTGTACCGTTAAGTAGTTAGGGATCTTTTGTCAAAGTAATGGAGAGATGTTTAGCCGGTCCAGCATGTGTATGAAGTTTGCTTCTCTCCACGTCATATATTGTAAAGACAGTTATGTGCAGATATATTTGTATATATATTTGTTGCAGATTTATTTCCAGAGATTACGAATCTAAACTTTTGCCAGTCGAATCAGACAAGCAGTTAGAAATTTGTCTTATGATGGAATTAATGCGCATGATTTTTTCTTTGAAGATAAATCTTGTGATAATGGTCATTCCAATAAATTAATGTAAAATATATGCTACAGCAGTAAACATATTGTTGAACAGTAGCAGCAACAACAACAAAAATAAATCGATGCAAGACAAAGGGGGGGGGGAGGAAGGTATCAAGAAAAATTCAGACTGTTTCAATCAATAACTTTTTAATTTTTCGAAACAGAAATTTCTAAAAAGCATAATTACTTTTCTTTTAAATATATTGTAGTTACAACGGTTAGTTGCATCTAAAAATCCATTTTTGCTGAGTTATACTTAATAAAATTTATCCATATTTAATTCATAAATCTTTGTTTTTTGATTACAGTAATATTAATGAATGTTTTGGTTCAATAATTCCTCTGTATAAATTATATTTTTCAATAAAATTTTTTTATTGTTTGTTTTATTTGTTGCAATTTATTATTCTAGCAGTTATCGAATGATTTTAGGTTTTTAATTCACAGTGGTGAAAGAAAAACTTATGATACGGCTGTAGCATTTATATATTAATTAACCGAGCTAATCTATTTTTATAAAATTAAAAATTCTTTGAAAATTTAGCAAACCTTCCAGGTGATAATTTATTTGTAATTGTGTTGGACTCTCAACCATTTTAACTTTATGTTTACCTAACTGTATTTTATTGCACAGAGAAAAGAAACTAATGCTAATGGAGTCGATTCATAATCACGTGATACACTTAAAATGCGCCGCACCAATTCAATTTTTGAATAGGTAACAAGTCGTACAATTTTTGTCCATTACGCTAAAGAACATTTTTTTTTTGCTGTTTGAAATTTGAAATAATTGTTTATTTTTTGCTCTGTGTTTCTTTGGTAATTAAATACGAAGTTTAATGAAGTTTTATAGTATAAATTAATTCTTAAGCATTTACATTAGAATCTTTCATATTCGGTAACATTAATAATGTACGAATAATCTAAATTGTATTAACGTTTTTTTTTAATTTACTATATATATATATTTAGTTAATTTTCCTTAAATTCTGTAATATAATGTTTTTTTAAAAATTTTGTATAAGTTAAACATGTGCACTAGGGTGGGCCGAAAAAACTTTTTGTTTTTTTTCCAAAACGCTGTAGTGCGGAAAACTTGCCTCTAGGGTAGATAAGTAAAATGCAAAAAATCTTTTTCCTTTTGTTTACATCTGGCGGTAGCGCATCGATCCTAAACTTTTCAAAAATATACGATTTTTATAATAACGGGAAAAAAAGTAAATAACTTCTATAACAAGTAGCTATAGGTATAGTTTAGTAGAACAAAGTGTAGGAAAGATAAATAAATGAAAAAATAATATATTTTATAATTTCCTAATAGTGCATTACACTAAAAAAAAACACATTTTTACAAAAAAAAGGACAGATTTCCATTGAAACAAAAAGATATTTCTGATAGTGTAAAATTTCAATTTGTAATCAAATATAGTCTTTTACTTGCCTTCAGTTTCTTTTGGTACTTTGAAATAAGATTTGCTTGAAAAACTTGGCATTGAAAATTTTGAAAGAAGTGTAGTTCTTATAAAACCATCTCTGGAATTGGAACTGACGACTTTTTGTGATGCCTCGTTTACCAGCTTCACACATCGTTCAACTTCTTGGGTGTGACATGGGAACTTGTCAAAGTTCCACTCAGCAGCTGTTCCACCTGATTGAACCTTAAACCATACGTCTTGATTTGTGAATCTTCGCAGCAAAGGTGGTGGTGAAAGTGCAGTAGTGTTCCAGTGAATTATTTAGTGTAGTCTGTAGCTAGGAAATTGATTTTTGGTGGTCGGAAACTCCTGATTGACTTCCTTTTAGAGGCTAAGTATCTAGCTTTTATAATTCTTCTCTCTTATATGCTCTCTTTTATCTACTATCGTACTCAAAAGCAAGTTTTCTGGATGGGCAAAAAATGCATTTCTCGGAATTACTGGGTCAATGACTTGTAACAAGTTTCATGGCAGGAATCTTGCCGATTTAATAACTTCAAATACATGTTCTAGTCCATCAGTGAAGTTCTTACTTTTCTTCATATGAAACCATACAGGCATATATGACTTTAGTATAAAAAGAAACTAAGATCTTGTGTTCATCTGTTGGGCTTTAAATACTTAAATACAAACGGAGAACTCTGTTCGCCGTTGCTAACCATCTTGAATGGGAAAGTGCACCAGGTTCACGAACAGATAAATCTTCAGGAGATCTGCCTGATTTTATAGCATAGTTTATGTCCAGCAGATGCTGTTGATCTTTGCTTAAAATTTTAATTTCAATTTCCGGAATCTCACACTCAACACTTTTAAAATTTACCACTGGGAGTTTCTCACATTTACTGAGCTCTGTGCCAATCGGACCACTAAATGAGTTTGGACCAGTCTTTTCACCATCTAAATTTATGAACATATGCCGGATGGCAATTCATTAAAATGTAAGAGACCCCCCCCCCCACTGCAGTGGTCTTTTAACTTGTTTTTTCAATTTGGCAAATAACACCTGTTTTCCACTCAGTATCGGTAACGCTTTCATCACCTCCAATTACGTCCAGTCCATGTAGCAAAAATCCAGTTTCAGTCAAATAAGAAAGAATGCTATAGACAATGTTTTAAACAGGCCTAAAAGAGGGTGCAACGTAATGAACACAAGATCTTAGTTTCTTTTGTCCTAAAGTCATATATGCCTGTATGGTTTCGTATTAAGAAAAGTAAGAACTTCACAGATGGACTACAACATGTATTAGAAGTTATAGAATCGTCAAGATTCCTGCCATAAAACTTGTTAAAAGTCATTGATCCAGTAATACAGAGAAATGCATTTTTTGCCCACCCAGAAAACTTGCTTTTGAGTATGATAGTAGATAAAAGGGATCATATATGAGAGTTAGGTTTCGGAAGAATTATAAAAGCTAGAAACTTAGCTTCTAAAAGAAAGTAAATCAGGAGTTTCAACCACCAAAAATCAATAGCCTAGCTACAGAATACATCGAAATGATTCACTGAAACACTACTTCACTTTCACCACCACCTTTGTTGAGAAGATTCAGGAATCAAGAGATTTGGTCTAAGGTACAATAAGGTGGAACAGCGGCTTAGGGGAAACTGACAAGTTCCCATGTCATACCCAATCAGTGGAACGATGTGTGAAGCTGGTAACCGAGGCATCACAAAAAGTCGTCGGTTCCAATTCCAGAGATGGTTTTATAAGAACTACACTTCTTTCAAGACCTTCAATGCCAAGTTTTTCAAGCAAATCTTATTTCAAAGTACCAAAAGAAACTGAAGGCGTGTAAAGGACTATATTTGATTATAATTTGAAATTTTACACAATGAGAAACAACTTTTTGTTTCAATGGATCCGTGGACGCCCCTACATGTGAAACAAAAGATAATTTTTACTGATACTCAAACAATTAAAAAAATTACTTTTTTCTTCATTATTAACTAATTTAAAGTCTCTAGTTAAGGTCTAAATATATTTTTTAAAATATATAATTTTTACTTAGGAATTAATTTTTTAACTTGTCCCTGGAAAATTAAGTTTCCCTCCATTGACAAAGAAAATAACTTTAAAAAAATATCATAAATAGCAGCTCATGTCAAATAACCATGAAAGAGTTTATAAGAGAGGCAGACAATTTGTTCTTTAAGGAAAAATTTTCGTTATATTGCGAATTTATTGAATATATTCCAATTTATTAGTTCCATTTAGAGCTTGGTAAAGTTCTCAGCGTCCACTCCGTGGACATCATAAATAAATTAAGAAAAATCTAATTTATAATTAAAATACAAAATTTGATAGGTTTAATATCGAATTTAATAAGAATAAGTGTATCAATTTAGCCACGTAAAAACCAAAGCACTTACAAAGTTCAAAACTTAGTTTTTGTCTCCTCCGTGGACACGGCATCTCCACAAAGAGGATGGTGTTGTGTTTAGAACAAATTCCTTCTAAAATTAATGTTTACCATAAAAGCCTTGATTTAAAAGAAATCAATATAACTATGCTTAATTCTATCAACTTTGCTGATGTATTTCTGTTCTCTTCAGAGTTAAGTCTTTCCATCATTTTTTTCCCCCGGACAGCACTTCAACAGGATGTGCCCCCATTCCCCTTCAGAAATTCCTAGAAATTAGTGGGGTCGGTTACTCTTTCTCTGACGTAATGAACCTTTTAACCAATGGCTGATCAGTTTGGGGGCTTGGTGAAGTGTTCTTTTTTTGGCGTTACTGGACGAGTGTGTGAGGAGAGTCCAGTTAACGATGGTGAAAAAACGGAGAAAAAGTAAGATGTAGAAACGAAATGTTTTCCGTAGGTGGGGACTTCGGGCTTTCCCACGGCCAGCACCGTGAGGATGAAACCGCGATAATCGGCTAATGTTTAAATGGTATCTCAGTGGAAGTGTTGAAATTAATTAAAAGATGAGTGTATGGGAAAATCTGAAAGAAAGCCAGGTTCACATTTTGAGTAAGAAATCTGGTGTTTATTTTCTCGGAAAAAGAAATTCATAGCTTTGACCGGAGAGACATCTCTAGTAACTTGTTATGAAAAACATTTGTGTTTTTGTGAAACTGATAAAGAGGATCAGTCAATATCTGAGAAATCGTACGCTTATGTGTTTTATGAAGAAAAAAAAAAGGGAGCGATTGTGCGTAGTGAATAAAATGAAAGTGTGAATCGGAAATTTCACGAAATTCATCTTACAATCGCGTAAACTAAATCATCCGCCAAAAATCAGTAGTCAATTCTGAGAACCTATGGTTAGTGGTACACTAAAACTGTCAAAAATGTGATATCCTACCGCGTGTGTTTATGAAAGTCATAATAATGAATGTTTATTCTTCTTGTTTTTGTGTTTTTACATATCAGTGATGTGAGAAGTTGTGTTGTTTGATTTTTTATTCGTGATTAATATGAAATCCCTGTATTAATGCTCTTCAGTTTTAAATGTAACCAAGAAAATCAACTAGTGAACTGTCATTTATATTTCAATAATTTATAATGAATATCTTTTAGTGAGCTGTCAATTATATTTCAATAATTTATAATGTATATCTTTTAGTGTACTGTCATTTACATTTTAATAATTTATAGTGTAATGTGTGATTATCAGTTCTGCATCAAGTTGATTTAGTGTAAGAGCATTGGTCCTTATATGATTTTTGGTTCTTTTTCTTCTCCTTGCAATTTATCTTGTTTTTAAATAAATGTTCAAAATTTCCTATTAAAGGTTTGTCTTTGTGATTAAACTCTTGCCAAATTGGTACCCAGGAGGTAAGGCCTGGATGCAACTATGGGTTATTGCTTATTGAATTTATTACACAACGCGCTGGTTAAAATTTAGACTTTGATTGATTTTATTTAAGTCTGACCTATGAGTAAAACTAAATTAAGATCTATAAAACTTCTATACGACAATGGCATTGTCAATGAAAGAGAAAAAATCTCAAAAATCATGATATAGTTAGATAAATTAAAATAATATCAATTAAAAGTTCTTTGGTAGATAATTTTTATGAAATTTAGTGATTTTCTTTTGTATGTTTTTAAAAAAATTAAAATTGAAATTATATTCCCGACAATAATTAAGGTAAACAATTCATATAGAATATTTATAATATTAAAGCTTCAATAATGTTAATATAATTCAACTTAATAATTATAATTTTAATAACTAAATTTATTTTTAGAAAAAATGGGAATATCAAAAAATAAAAAGACAAAGCAGTCAGATGCTCGAATTCAGAAGAGAAGAGAGTAGAAAAAACTTAATACGACACTTACTAGATTGTTTATTAATAAATAAATATATGATATTCATTAATCTAGTATATAATTTATTACTTTTCTGCAAAATGTTGACTTTCATTTATTTGAAATTGTTTGTAAATATTATTTAACTAATGCACAGTCAGTGCCATTATTCCATTATTTAAAAAGTGTTATTTATTTTAGAATATTAAGTTTCATTGCACTAGTTTTTTAATAACTAATTTTATTGCTTAATTATGAGAAATAAACCTGTACCAAATCTGCCCAATAATTAGTCAATTATTTTTTCGCTTAAAATGTAAAAGTTCCGTTGACTATCATGATTTTATTCATCTATCATGATGAATTTTAAAACCGAAAAAAAAAAAAAAAAGTGAAAAATAAAATAGAAAACTTGACCACTAATATAAGATTATTTATTAAGCTTAAATGGAAACATCCATGCAATTTTTAAGATTTTTTTACATACTTTTGTAAAATTATTTTTTTTAGCTATTTGTACCTTTTTCATGAGAATTCACTGTTTAATTTTTTAAGAACACATATCTGTTTTAATTTATTATAGCCCATTACTAACAGCAGTTTAGTGTAATTAATTTGTTCAATACAGAAATGTATTTAAAGATAATAGTAAATCTTGTGTAGTCACTAATAAAAAAATCGGATATAGCGAGCTTTCGGTTATAGCGACCTTCTGGATCGGTCTGTTGATGGTTCAATATAATGCGGTGTTTGACTGTTTTATAATTAAATAATTTTTTTAGTCCGAAATTAAAATCGATATAGGAAATTTGTTGACGCTTCTGGGTTACAGCCCAATTAGCCCACCTCTGGGTCATTACAAGCCTTACGCCAATTTGGCAGGCTGACTCGGAGTGGGTTGTGTAACCCAATTAGCCCGTTGGAATATTAATTAGCCGTCCTGGTGATAACTCAAAACGCTACAAAGTGAAAAAAAGTGGCATATGTTTCTTTTTTTTAATACTAGAATTGTAAATTTTTATAAAAGTTTATGACCAGTTCTGTCAACGGGTTATTATCTGACTATTCGAGCATATGTAAACGCGAAAACTCAAAAACACAACAAGCTAGATAAATGAAATTTGGTATAAGCCGAATTTTGGACAAAACCGGTCAACAGAAAGGTGTCCAAATGGCACACTCGAGTCTCTTCACTACACTTCGATTTTTTAAAGTTTTTAGTTATATTTACGTCCCGTTTTGAAGCAGCACAAGGGCTATTTTGGGACGGACCTCGTAATTTTGAACCGCGGTCAGATGACGAGGACGACACCTGAGCTGGCACCCCCTCTCCAAACTTCCGCACCAAACCAGCACTATACGTCAAAGCTTACCACAAAACATGGTAACTTCGCATACGCAAAAATCGAGGGAGGAACTCTCGCGCAGGTTTATGTTATGGCTATGTCAGTAATGGGAGGAAGAGTGACGTAGCACTATAAACTGTTATTATTGTCACAAATCAACGCTGAGGCTTTCCTTATTTATTTATATACTAACTGATAACCCGGCGTTGCTCGGGATTCATATTTTTTTCATATGCCCGCTAACTTTTTTTTTCATACAAATATTGTCACTAACTTTCCTCCAACAAACTTAAATCTCTTTTGAATCATTTCTTGTTGAATTAAAACTTTCAAATCTAGCCTTTTTATTACTTTATAACCGTATAGTTTGAATGAAAATGCGAGAAGTTTGAAAAAAGAAAATTTATTTTAAACTTTTAAACAATAATACTGTATATGAACTAATACAATATTACAATGAACAATTATACTATACACAATTTTCCCGGCGTTGCTGATTAAAAATATAAACTTAAAAAATCTTTAGAACGAACAAAATGTTAATAAAATATATGTTGCAAAATAAAGCATCAAAAGACAAATCAAAGAAAGGAAAAAATGAAAGAAAACGATTTTTTTCCGACGTTTATAAATTAAAAAACGGTAGCAAAATATTTCGCCTCGGGAGCCGAAAATCGTTTGAAGAAGAAAGACGTTTCCAAAAATTTTTAAAAATTGCTAAAAACCCGGAAGGTAACATAGAAGCTTCAAATTATTCTTATTAGAATGGGAAAATTTTGGACTTGACAATGATATAAAAATTACGGTTCTTCGATGCGAAAAAATGCAGAAAATTCGAGAAAATAGAAAACCACTTCACATTAAATAAATGAAAAATTAAAAATAAATTTAAAATAGACAAAAAAAAATAATATATAAAGAGAAGCTACATTTTTATAGAATCGCCTGCAATTGATCCTGACAATCGATGA
>BGPR01009532.1:0-57053 GCA_013235015.1 Araneus ventricosus
TAAATTTTAGACCTTTTCCTTTTGATCGACTGAGTCCCGAATTTGATATAGATCCATAGTTTTGGTGTCAAGACTACATACTACTCATATAGCTCATTGCACTTGTGAGTTGATGTGTTAGCATATACATTTACAAAGAAACCGAGGATCTACATTTTTAATGACTTGATCAAAACTTTTGACCCTTAGCTACAATTTAGGTGTGCAAATCATAGGCCATGATTTTTTAAATGCTCTTTTGCCATTATTTGGATTCATATAATAAATAGACCGACATTCAATCAACCCGTTCACAGGTTTGGTCCAGAATTCAATTCCTATGATAAAAGCCTAGGCGAAATTTCATTCATCATGCTCATTGTTGTTTTCAAATACCGTGTTTATATACACACTGATAGATAGACAGTAACCTGTCCAGTTCATGAGCAGTATCCTGTCCAGCAACCTGGTCAAAGATTATATACACTTAAACAAGATTTGTGCAAAACCATATACCAAATTTCATTTGTCTGGCCCTTCCCGTGGTTGAGGTATTGTGTTCACAGACAAACTCCTGTAGTTTATAGCCGAAAGATTCAATAAAACGGAGTGGACAGAGTAAAATAAAAATTATTTAAATCTACAAATGAATCGTTGATTACAGAAACAATTTGAGTCAATTGTTTTTTTCAAAACAGTGTTCATTTTACTTTCGCATTCCAAAGGGGTATTTATGTGTGAAGAAATTTCAAGAGAAGTGTGAAGTCGCATTGCAGGTATGTAAAATCCACCAGTAAATTAATAATAATAATTGCTTTAGAAAATTTACAGTTTATGAAAGTTCCCAGCATTTTGATGTTCTTGACTAATATAGCTTCTGCAAGCAACGATTCAAATGAAAACTAGTGCATTTATTTCTCAAATTTTATTAAGAAATTACCAATCTACCACCAAAATTTGAGCAAATGTATTTTGTGTTAAAAGAAATTGAAATTGCTGTATTTTCCGTATTTGGCACCCATTTTGGCGGCTGTCGAGCTAGTCGAAAAAAGTACCCAAAAATATTTTCCTAACGTATTGCATCGCTTTTGTTTCAGAGCATTGACGAACTCATTAACAAGACCGTCCCGGCAAATATTCGTCTAAATCGACTTATGGACATCAGTGCTCCAAAAGGTTAGATATGAGTTTCAAATGTATTTGAGATTATTTTGTTCTCTCTTCATAATGAAGCACTTGCGTATATCTTAATTTTCATTCGTACCATCTGCAAAATCAATTGTATGTATCTATGTGTAGAACTTAAAATGCACTTCTTGAAATTTGTATCCAATTTTATTTTAGCTCTCTTATTTATTTAAACTTTGATGGAAGTATGCTTACAACCAAATTCATGCCAAATAAATGTTCATGGTAAGCTATTTTACCATCTCTGGCTGCAACTGTTATCTCTTCATAACCACACAAATTATTAATAAACACTTTGAAAATACAATATGGTTTTGGCACTCAAATTAATTAACAATTAATGATAATTTTACGGTAGTGATGTACCAACACCTAACTCTGAAATGCCGGTTGATTCTCGGTAAATTTCTCGATGAAACCCAAATCCAGATGTCTCAGTTTCTTATCATAAACTATAACGAATGTCTTCATCTGTTAATTAATTTAATAAACAAATCAAAATAATTTTATCTAATAAGCTAAATAAATTTCCAAATCAATCCGAATTCCGTTCCAATCCGAAGAATATTTTAATATACTACTATTAATAGAAAGAAATGACCCTTAAAAGACTTAATTCAATAAAGCGGTTTACTCAAAATGACAGTTTTCAATATTTTACTATCTATTAAATATAATAAAAAATAATATTTTAATTCTTCGTTACCGAGTTATACTACTACTTTCAAAAAGTTCTGGACCTTATTTTATTACAAAAGAATGAATAGAGATAGAACCTGTTTATTTCGTATTTCCTTCGAAGTAATGCATTTTTAACGTTGTTTGTACAAAGACATAAATGCGGATTACAAGCCTTCTTTTGACACCTCCTCCAGGGCCTTCGTCGTTGCAGTGCTTCGGACTTGAGACGTTGCCCTTAAATAAATTCTTCATCCATTGGAAAAAGTCACATGGAGCGAGATCAGGGAATTACGTTGGTTGTGGAAGCACCGCAATTTGATGTTTCGACATGTAAGTTGGCACCAGGAATAACCTATGAGCCATGGTGAATTATCGTGATGGAGCATCCAGGATCCTCCGTGATGGAAGTTTTAATTACCTACACTTACGATCTACACGCATGGTCTGTACTTATTAGAACTCGGTGAAAGATTTTCTGATTAGTCGGTCACATGATACTCCTCGCTTGTTCCGCGGGGAATAATATAATTAATCTACATTTGGAAATATTTAAAAAGTTTCAGAACTTTTTCAACGTGGTTCTAAATCACTGATGGAGCCGCAACTGGGGATGCTAGTTAAATATATTATGTGAAGTCTTTCCCTGATCTTAGAATGGCTTAAGTAATTCCAATTAGCAATCATTACAATTAATGCGTTGCGCATCGTTTATAATGAAAAAATTCTTTTTCTATCAATTTGAGAGTAGAGAACGAATACATTTATCTCGCTCGTTTCGAAATATAGCGAAATGTACCAAACAACGATAATTAAATGATTACCAATCATTAATCGAGTAGATAATTAAGTGGCATTGTAATATTGGTTTCTACTAAATGAATTTCATTGAGCTTTAAAGTAGCTCAATTCATTGCATTTTTCATAGTTACGAAATTAAATAAACAGGATAATTATCAAACAATTGCTAATTCGTACCAAGCAACCTCAATATTAAGATGAAATGTCAGCAGTGATATATTTATTGGGTTCTCGGTTTTCAGATAATTATTAAGCCATTAGGAAGTGTTCTGCTTAACGTGTTTTCGCTTAATGATGAATCATGCCCCACAAACTGCAGACGGAGAAAGCAAACCGTAAGTTTGGTAGAGAACCTAATTTATGATTCTTCTCCGCCAGTCAGTTGTGTTTTTTCGTATGTTTTCAGATTTTCTGAATTAAATTATTGCCATATTATTTTAGTAAAATAAACATCAGATAATTTGAAAGCAAAGAATTGGTACAGGAAACAAATTGTGCAGCTGAAAAAAATGCATAAGGCTTGAAAGATGACCAACGATATAATTTAATAGAGAAATAATTATTTAAATAAAATACAATTTTTAATATACTACGTTTTTAAAACGGACTACAAAGTATAAAATAATTTCTTCTAGCCCAATACAGATTTAAAACGAAAAATTTGGTGCACATACAATCTATAATCGATGCATAAATAGTTTATTTCAATCACTAACAATTTTATTGCAATGGAAATGATATCTACTGTTGTGTGAGTTTTCTCAACGACAGCTACTCCCTACACTCCTTACTATTAAATATTGCATGCGCCCCACGTTTTCCGTTTTAAATCTGTATGGGGTTATAAATGCGTATGGGGCTAGAAGTAATTATTTTATACTTTGTAGTCCGTTTTAAAAACGTGGTATGTTAAAAATTTTATTTTATTTAAATAATTATTTTCTGCTTTTTAGTCATGTGTGTGTGAAACTTTTCAATCGATTTTAAACATCTTGATGAGATTATGACGGAGACATGTGGCAAATTTCAGGTTTATTTCAGTTTCTCTTCACCTGATCATAAATGTTATCATAATGTTTCCTGAAAAATTAAGTTACGTGACGGAAAAAATCGCCCTTCGAGTTATAATGAAAAACGTACTGCGCATGCGCAAAGATATGGCTAAAATACGGGGTGCTTCGATGATTCCATGGGCCATCCATCTACCCAAGAACCGAGTCTGTAATGTTAATAGTTTTCGAAATATAATGAAAAACCTACTGCGCATGCGTCAGGCAAAATATGAAATGACAGACAAGAAAGCGAATTAATATTGCATTGTCATCTAGTTCTGAGCTATGTTTAAAGTTTCAAGTCTTCAGCTCATCGGGAATTTAGTTTAAAATTCATTGCAAAATTTGTACCGAAGAGACAGATAGACAAGAGAGGGAGTTAATCAAAACGTGGTAAAATAGCTTCAGTTTATCCTACGAGGGCATGTTAGAAAGTAAGATAACGTATAAGAAAATGTTGCATATATGAAAAATGTGTAATTAGTTTACTTTTACAGATAATCGCTTTGTTTGTTAAGGCATTTATAGTACCGGTAGATATATGAATTGAAGCATTAAGGGACATGCGACTCTTAAACCTCTAAAAAAGGGAGGACTGTCAAATTCGATACATTATATCACTGAAAAAATGCAATTCAAAAACTCACTTTTTTTCCAAGAAAAAATATTTGTTCTTTTTCTTATAGTACACACATTTTCAAACCTTTAGATTAGTACTCATTTATTTGAGAGGGTAATAAATATGGGTACACTTTTTGATGAAAAAATGAGATAGTCGCCTTGCGCTCATGATTACGGATAAAATATTGGTCTAAACACAATATTTTGAGTGTCTAAGTAATCCAAGCAGTCTGTTTAAGAAAATGAACCACAATTTATTAACATTTAAATTTAACTTCTTTTTTATAAACCAAATGAAAATAAATTGTTAAAAATAGATAAAATTTCAATTTTTCTTACCGCCCAAAAAATTTATTTGTAGAAAATATGTACTAAAATTGTGATTCAATGTGTAGAAAATAGCACAATACATATTCAGTAAAAAAAGTATGTAAAAATATTCAATAGTTCTTGAGATTCTGTGCACGCAATATCAATAAAACACATTTTGAGATATATAGCTTTAAATATATGGCAATTTTCAATGTTTACGCTGAACAGCTGATACATTTTCCTTCATTTCATAAATATGGGAATTTTTAGACGCTGATTGTTTTAAATTGTTCAGAAAAGACTGGGAAATAATATATTTATTTTTTTCATAAAATCGAAAAGTTTTGAGGATTAACAGTCGTATGTCCCCTTAATAGTACCAGATGATGAAACCAATGGTTGCCGGCTTGTTTAACGGCGTCATCTGAAAGAAAATGTAGTTCTCAAAAATGCTTTTGAAGTTTGGAGAGTAAATGAAAATCAGAAAGTGCCAAATCAGGGTTATAGGGAATCAAAGTCATGAACATAACTTGCTGAAGTTGAATGTCTCTCCTTTCTTTCCTCATCCAAAACTTTAATCCTTCCATTTTGAAAATTACGACACCATTTTCTTATATGTTGTACAGTTTTAACGCCAGAAACAGCAGTAAATTCTCGAGGGGGGATTTCAGATGGAGACATAACCTTAACTCACAAAAAACGAATTAGTGAGCGCACTTGTTCCACTGAATCATTCGTTCAGTCTACTAGGTATAATAAGGTGCGCATACACTTGCGAGCCGAACCGTTTGAGAGCCGTTCATTGAATTTATTTCCACAACGAATCCATCAAACATCCCTTTTTGGTCGCCAATGGAAAGGAGAGGTCTTTGGAATGCGCCAAATTTTATAGATTCGGCCTTAATGGTTCGTTGAAGGTGCGCAGGAAAAACTAACTACATACGAAGACGTCCAAATATGAGCTGCGAATTCCTTTGTCTTCGTCGAAAAGCCGACAGAATTTGGATGGCCCCCAACGATTCGACAACCATTCGTCCGAGCTAATCCCATCATAACCTGCGAACCAGCTGCTCGCTGACGGGTGGCAGGTGTATATATGTTGTAGGCGAATTAAGATAATCCGGCTTATTGCAAAATGACCAGGCTCTTTGCAATAAGCCGGATTATTTCAATTGGCCTACGACATAATACACCTTTAAATGAATACCGAATGCGTACGCATAATTGTTCTAGACGGAATAAGATAAGACACTATCGCCATCTATTGGCGATTCTGTAAGCAATACATTTTAAGGAATGAAATAGGGAATCTTAACTTTCTGGTATAACCTCTTATATTCATGTTTCCCACTGTAAGATAGTGTCATAGCGCTCCAAATTTCACCATATATTGGCTGATTTTTTTCCTTGTTTAGGTGAGCACGAGTTGCTGAATTATCTTCGGAAAGTTGTAGACCGAAATGAAGTTTGGCGCTCCTGCATAGGCATGGGCTACTACAACTGTCTCGTACCTCATTGCATTCTCAGGAATATCTTCGAGAACCCAGGATGGTGAGATTGTCATTTAGATTCCTTGCTACATGTCTTACGTCGCAATCATTCTATAGAAACCAAGAGTTAATTTCCTTTATTAGCCTCATGAGTTCGAGTACACTCAGCTGTAATTGTTGGAATTCCATTTCTAGGTTGTGTTTTTTCATAATGTAATAGTCGTTAATCAAACTATCTTTTGTATTTCGTTTGAATGATTATTGATAAGGTAATTTGATTTTAATTTTAATTTTTAGATTAATATTTGTATATATTTAAAATATAAAATATATTTTGATTAATTGAAATATTTAACTATATATATATATACCATTAAAACTCAAACAACATTTTCATCATATACACCTATTAAACCCTCATTTAAAATTAAATATAAAAAACAATATAACCTAATATTATTCACACAACGAAATACAGAAAAATAATAAGATTAAAAACTATTACTATGAAAAAGACAACCCAGATATGGAATTCCATATATATATATATATGAGCCATATATTCAAATGAATATTTACCCTGATTATTTACAGCTAATTAAGATTAATAATAATGAATTAACAGCAGAATTTCTTGATTTAGAATTAAAAATTTTAGATGGAAAAATTAAGACTGATATATATGATAAAAGAAATACATTTCACTTTGATATTAATAGCTTTCCTTTATGGAATAGTAATCTTAGCAAGTCTATGTTTAGAAACTTAGTAATTAACTATATAATTAGAAATAACAGACTAGTTACAAATAACAATAATATAATTAAAAGCATTACACATTTTTTTAAGATTGCTATATTGCTTGGAATCCCGAAAACATTTTTATTCTTATATATTGATAGGAGATACTTAAGTTACTTAGAATAAAAATATAAATTTATTTGGTAGAAACATTTTATTTGTCTCTATTAGAGATGTTTTTCTAAGAATTTTACTGTTAAGATTATGTTTACAATTTTAGTATATTCTAGTTCGTTTGAAATAATTTCCTGAATATAGGTGGCGCCCCTAAATTTTTTAATATAGCTTATCTAAAATCCTTACATATAAATAATTAAATTTTTAGTAAGTTTTAAAAAAATTTAGGTTTGTAAATTATTCTCTAGAATTTTAACTTATATATGACATTTTAATAAAATTTAAGACCTATTATTAATTTTCAAGAATATGAATATATTTTATGCGAAATATGTATTGAATCTTTAAGATTGTCTTTCAGCGGATGGATATGTTGATGGCGGTAAAATGAACTTCTCACACTTTCATTCAATAATTCCTTGTTAATATATTTACATCATAGATGTAGAATTAATTTATTTAGTGCTTTAGAATAATGTGCAATATTTTATGTTTGTTAATAAATGTTAGATATCTTTCTGATTGTATGTAATTTGGGATTAAAACACTTTTCCCTCTTTCTACTGCATATTTTAAGTAATTTACCCTTTATGTTTTTAACAACTGATCTCATTGACGGTTTTGCACAAATAAAATCAAGATTTTAAAATGACAAGCTCGTTCGAAGTCGAGCTGATCACTTAAATTGTTGAAAAATTGGATTGTCTTTTTCCAATTGTTAATTTAGTCAAATGTAACAGAATTAATATGATGTGTTCCAAAATTTTCTATAGGAACTTTTGGCATTAATTTAATAATTTTAATTATTGGATAAGATAAATTTAGATATGTAATCTGTTAAAATTCTTAAAATGGATGTTTTATGTGAATTATATTTATTAACAAAAGAAAAAATATACAACAATACTTTAGGAAGAAAGAGAACAATCAAAAATAATAAAAAAACGTTAAAGTACAGGATACTTTTTCAGCAGGGAAATCCCATATGAGAGTGGAAAAACATTTTTCGTTGTTAATTACACAAACTTTAGCCTAAATGCTGAAAACAGTTTGCTTCCCCGGAACACTGAAATATCAAAAAAATTCACGTGTATGGAAAGAAAAAACAACAAAATTAAAGTCAGAAAAACTAAATGTTAAAAGGAACTGTTGACAACGCATCCCGTACGTTATCGTTTTGTTTATTATGTTATTGCTCTCTCTTTTTTCTAAAATAGTGTTGTATATATTTTTTTTTGTTAATATTTCCCACTGCACGGATGCACTGCGACAATGACGCATTCACAGAGTTAGTTGAAGGATATTCCTTTTCTTAATAATGTCTATCATAGTGTAACGGTTTCCTCCTCCTTTTTAGTTTTTCTTTAGTTCAGTTATTAATTATTGTTATTTATCGCTCGATATATATATATATATAATGTTACATTTCAATCTTATTCTATAGGATAGTTTGTTTCAAACGGGTATATTTTTTTAAAAAACATCAATCACGGAATTAAAAAGTAATATTTATTACCATCGAAGTAATCAACAATTCCTTTGTGAGTTCTTAAAGAAGAAAAGATCGATTAATAGGAAACAACTCAATTTCTATGATTCCATATCCATTGAATCTTTCTACGTAACTTATGAAGAATACTAGACATGGATGTGATTCAGACCTTTCAAGTGCATTCAATATATTTTAGATAGAATTCCTATTTCTTTTTCACAGGACCACACAGTACACTCCATACCAGGCGGAAATAGCTCAGGGAAGGTTGGAGAGTCTTCTGAATTATCAGACGATGGTGGCGGACATCACGGGGCTGGACATCGCCAATGCCTCTCTGTTGGACGAAGGGACGGCAGCAGCCGAGGCTATGTCTCTCAGTATCAGGTGAATTACATTTTAGAACTCATTTTTTTATATTTCAAAATGATCGTAAAATTTAGCTTTTATTTTCATTTTCAGTACTCTTTTAAGAGAGTAAAGAACTAAGATTTTACAAACTACACTTCATGTAACCATGGAGAATTGCATTCTTTCTATTTTTATTATATTATTTGTAATCAGATTATGAATATTGCAATTAAACTAAATTTAGGCACATACATTTGACTTGTCACTAACCAATCATTTCCAGCTGAATTGGAAGATGAAAGGCTCTCGATCCTATTTGCTACCAAAGACCCCGTCCCACATAAATACTACAACTTGTTCATACTAGATCTCATTTCTATAGCGTAGTTCGCAGCTTATACGCTTGTAAGGGAGGTAGATTGAAGATATAAAAGCAGTTAACTGTTTGAACTATTTGAGAGTAGCATATGGAAAGCGTTTTTTTAAAACAATTTTCTTTTTTAATTTAAAGGGTGGAATCTTGTCTTTTTTTCACAAGATAATCCTAAAATATTGCAAAACATTATATTTCAAGCATTTTTTTATTAAATTTATATTATCATGTGAGTTGGCTTTTGGAAGACTGACGTCGGCGCCTACGGAAATGCGTGTGTTAGCAAATAGAAAATTATTTCGGCTTCGAGCTAGTGTCGCATCGAAGTTTCTGTCTAGCATATGAATGGAGTGGAGTGGGGTAGGTGGGGAAGTCTAGAAACACTTTTATTAATAATTTGCTTAATTTAGCTTACAATATATTAAAAGAAGAGCAGTGGTTATACGATTTTTAAAGTTAGTTATGCATATTATATAAAAAAGCAACATGTATATTGTTACTTTTAGATGGTTCCTCTAACCTAAATGATAAGTATTATTCGGATAATACCTCTCAAAACCAGAAATACAGAATAAGGGAAAATTATATTTCTTGATTACTTCAAAAATTTGGTTGAAAGATGATGATTTGTGTGTTTGGTTTAGTGTAGTTACATTTACGTCTGTTATGAACCAACACGAAGGCTATTTTGAGATGGAGCCCGTAAATTTGAACCGTGGTCGAAGGACAACATCTGAGCCAGCATCATCCTGTCTAGATTTCCGCGCCAAACCAGAGGAAAATAATTTATGGGGAGACATTTCAGTTTGATAATCTGCTCTCAACATGGGTTATACTTTATGGTGTATTTATAAAATTAAAAATGTGTGCATAACATGCAGTCAACCTCAAACCCAAATTAAATATTTGCAAAAGCGAAGCTGACAAATGATAGCCTTCGTATGTATTCCTTTGTACATTTAACAATTAATATATTAGTACTTGAAATAAAAAAATATACAGTGAAACATGGTTTATACGTCTTTCAAGGGGACAACGTAAAATGACGTATAAATGAAAAGACGTATAATCGAAACGAATTACATTGTATGGAAGGTCTTATAAATGTAAACGACGTATAAATGAGAAACGTATAACGGTATTTTACTGTACCTATAACAATCTTTTATTCTTGATTAGTCTTGCCTTCAGAAATATAATATAAATCCTGAAAGTAACAAATTTTCAAAATTTTTTTTATAGATATGTAAGACGAAAGAAATTCTACTGCTCAGATAAAGTCCATCCCCAGACTATAGCCGTCGTTAAAACTAGAGCCAGGTAAGACAATACTTTACCTTTTTCAGAAAGTTTATGCCATAAATGTTTTGTTTAAAATAGGCACTTCAGTTATTCAACGCAGTGTTGAGATACTGCTTTGTGTAGGCAATTTAAACCCTACTACCTACTAACTCTATTATGATTGGAATTGTATGAGTGATATTCAACAAATGAAAACTTTTTGCTGTTCACCGAAATAAATTGCCATAATTTTTGATAGTGCCATGGGAGTTCGAATCATCGTAACGGACTTCAAGGACGTTGACTTGTCCAAAAAGGACCACTCTGGTGTCCTCTTCCAGTACCCAGATACTGAAGGGAAGATAGAGGATTTTACCGAACTTGTCGAACAATGTCACAAGGGAGGAGTGAGTATGATTCTATTTTTCCAAAAAATCCTTTTTCGTTCATTTCTTAAATTTTCCTAAACAAAGTCACAATAATGCTAAATTAACATGTTATTACGCTATGTACCGTCTTTCACTTGAAAGAAAGGAGGTGAAAATGACGAAGCAGATTCCTTGGATTAACATGATTTAATTTACATACAATTTATTTACAGTAAACAGCCAAAATTGAATTGTGTGAAGAAGTATGCTTCAAAACTGAATCACAATATCGTAAAGCTCAGAGTTCTTTGCCGTGTTGAATAGCTCGGACAACTCTAAAACTCAAAATCCAGGGCAGTTTTCCAACTTTTATAATCTGTCTAAGTGAGGGACTGAACTTTCAGGAAATGTCTTTGTTTCTCGAGAAAGAAACTTCGACGAGTATCAAGAAATGGCTCTTCCCAAACAACCATTTGACGCTGCAACACTATGAAGTACACCGTCATATGTTCTCGATTACTTTCTAAGGATTGTAGTGTCGTGGCCTAGTTTGACCGGGGTTTGATCAAGGATCAGCAGACTTAAAGAAGTATCATAATTGTAATTAAATTTCTTGAGTAATTTCCTAGATTTCAATACATGTACATTTTGTTAAATACATATTTAAGATCAAAGATAAATCAAGTCCCGGATATCAATCGCGAGAGTCAATGAGACACAGTCTAAAATCACTGTTAGACAAACATTGCGTAAATTGACTACGTCGAAGTTACAAACGATGAGATTACTCATAGATTACAGTTCTAGCATTAGAGTTCGGTGAACTATGAAAGTTCAGCAGTCTACAGATAACTCAGGGCGAGTTATGAGAAATACCGAGGGTCGGCTTAAAATATCGAGGTTAATCAAACGCTCGATAGAATGCAAAAGGTTCACCAAATGGACACTTTCCAGCCGATATGCTTTCGACTACAAAAAAACGCCCATTCGTCGTTCTGAGTTCCGATTTCGGGACCTCGGATTCACAAAAAAACAAGACGGAGGTAGCACTCTGCCCTTTCACTTTTTCCGTCTCCTTTATCTTCTCTTCCCTGTTTTTAAGCATCTCACCTCCAGAAGATAGGTTAGTGGTTGTTGTCTTGCCTCCTAGTGATTCGTCCTCAAGCTGGATAAATCACCCAACCGCAGTCGTGTGCCTTCCTTCATGGTGTTGATTGGTTGTGGTCATTCTTAAAAGGAGGTCTTTGTCGGCTTAAACGCGGGTGGTCTTGCCACTGAAAGCTAAAGCAACAGCTCTCCACTGGGCCCTTGTAGACTTGCATAAGGTTGGCAGATTTATGACCCACTTACGCTCATCTTGTGTCGTTCCCTCGGGGACTTCGGCTGGTGTGGTCTAGACGCCCGTCGTGGAAAAAAGGGAGACATCACAGGATAAATGAAATAATTATATCATCATCTCCTGGATAATAAAAGTTACATGTATGTTATTTAAACGATTTACTTTTTCGTATGGTTTTAACACAAATGATTCCTTAGAATGAGACCTGTGTCGAATAGTTTTTAGACTTGGAATCAGAAATTCAGGCTCATCTATAGAAGAAAAAATTTAAAAAACATTATCTTTTGAATATAAAACATAAATGGTTTCTTCATAGTGTGGTGATTAGAAACACTGATACTTATTGTTCCTATTCGAGGAAGAGATTTTTAAAAGAAACCTCTCTTTTTCATATATTTGTAAGACATTTCAATTCATCTTCCAGGGTATAGCGGTGTGTGCGACCGATCTACTTGCTCTGACAGTTCTAAAACCTCCTGGTGAGTTCGGAGTGGATGTTGCGATTGGGACGAGCCAGAGGTTTGGGGTGCATCTAAATTATGGTGGACCTCACGCAGGATTCTTCGCTGTCAAGAACAAGTTCATTCGTTTGGTTCCTGGAAGGATGGTGGGAGTCACAAAGTAAAAATGAAAACTTTCCTTGTTTTACCAGACTGATTTAATAAATATGTTTGTATTTAAACAATGACAAATTGCTCTTAGGTCAGACATTTTTCGATCAAAATCAATTGATCAAATCGGGAATGACTACCTAAGAGGTTGAAAGTGAAAATTTAATTCACTGACGCATAATAAAGTATTAGATACATGCAACATTATCAGTCTGATTGCATTCAGTGCTCATCATAGAACACCGTCTCATACTTCCGTGCTTTTAACCATTACGAATGGATGAATGAGTATGGAAACGTCACCTCTATTAAAGATCACTAAAAAAAGTATGAATTTTTCTAGCTACGGTGCCTAGGAAATACAGGTGAAAAGAAATCTTTTAAATTGCTGTGCTAATTCAAACCATATTTTAAGAGTGTAGAAAGCAAATGTTGCGAAATGGTTTAGTTGCAGAGTCGATAGATATTATGCTGTCTTTAAAATAGCTCTCAAATGCAGGGCCGTGAGAATTAAAGATTTTAAACCAAAGAAAGGTAAATAAAAAAGTAGTGCAAATGGAAATACCGTAATTCAACGATGTGTAGGGTAGAGACGGCCTATTAGTGAAATCTTTCAAAACCTGAAGAATCTATCTGGAAACCCAATTTTATCAAAGATGACCTTATATGGTGGTCAGGTATGAGTGAAATCGAATGCTGAGGCTCAATTGTTGTTTAACATGTGTGGCGCTGAAGATCAGAGACCTGGCAATTCATGTACTCTCCCTATCATCTAATAATTGTTCATACTTAAATGCTCTTCACAAAAAATACTCCAAATGTTGCTTCAAAACAGGATGTGAATGTAACTGAACTAAACTCGGTGACGTGACAGTGAGGATTTGGAGAAACGAATGTCGATAAAAAAATGAAAGATAGACAAAGATTGTCGAACTGTCCCCTAGTATGAATGCAAATCGATCATTGTCATAAAATAATGCATTTATGGTCGCCATACAATTAATTATGAATTACTAGCAGTTGTAGAATCTAATAGATGCTAATGTTCAGAAAACCCAAATGTCAATTTAGTTAATGAACATAATTCAAAGTCTTCTAAAGTGAAAAATGCTAATTTTTAGTTGAAGAATTTTTTTTCCTTCTTTTTCCCATACACTAAAATTCTTACCATCTAAGTTTGCCATTCTTTTAGCCGTTGATACAATTTTTATGGTGTTTACAATGAAAAAAATTAATTTTAAGCAACCTGTACTAATGAAATGTAACTAAACATTCAGGTATAGATTTCTAACCTTTCTTATGCCGAAGCATTATTAGCTTCTCATGAACATCAGTTTGTTCCAATTGATCGAGTACATCCACAATTTTATACAAAACAACAATTTTTGTCACAAGAAAAAATACCAAACTTCATTATTCTTACTTGTTGTGTTTTTGAGTTATCGTCAAATGGGCAGACAGTCTTCCTTTGACAGATTTACTCCAAAATGAGACATTATTCGACAATTCCAGTTTTAAAATCATATGCCTAATTTCATTTATCTAACTCCTTGAGTTTCTGAGCTGTAATGAGACAAATAGACTTTTCACACACAGATTTCATCCAAATTTTGAAATCCACATTAAACTTGATATATTCTGGAGTCTCCGCAATCTTTCGACATTTAATGTTCTACGTATTACACAATGATGCACCCTAATCGCAAACGGTGTTTTCTGAAATTTTTTTAAAAAATTGTCTTTTCTATGATACCAAATTTTGCAGCAGAATTTGATCTCTAATTTTAAAATCGCTTTCGTCAGTTGTCCTATATTAGAAAAGTATAATTTTGTTGAAAATTTATCGTCTTATCTATTTCCAAATATATTTCATAAAACTACTTCCATTCCACTTACAGACAGCGCTGAAACTTCAAAATCAAAGACAAAATGTAGCATTATGTATTTTTTCTTTAGCCCTTCAAATGATGAAAACATCAATTCAAATTTTTAGCTACCAGCCCGGATGTAAAACTCCAAGCTTTAAATTAAAAAAAAAGGAAGCTTGTGTCATTTGCCGATACTATGTAGCTGCTTAAAAAAATTTATATAAAGAAATTTGTATTAAAAATAGTGGTAAAACTCTTATGGGCGTATCTATGTACATATCTATGTACATTGAATATCTTGTTTTACTTTTGTTGCTATTTATAAAGTAGCTTTTGAAATGACGACAGATGTGAATGATTCTAAGACAAATGTATTCAAGCAAAACTTACCAAATATGTAACAAGAACGCTTAGTGATAATTTCAGGAAGAAATGATATTTCAAAATACATAATAAGTAAATCAAAGTTAGAAATCATTTTTTGTTAATAAAGTTAATTAAGTTTGGTATAAATAATTACATTAGATTTCAGCTTGATTCAGCCTTCTTTTTCCTTTAATAATATATTTCTATAGTTTTTAATAATGTATAAAACATATAAAAATCCCCTTAAAATCTATAATTTTTTCTATACTATTTTTAAAAATCGTCCAAATAAATTATTCCATTAACCTGCGAAATTTGGAATGTAATTAAATGAAAAATAATAATCTAACCCAAATAATCTATCGAAATACAAAATTACGAAAGTAATTATTAAAAAGCAGAATTTTCGAGTAAAAAAACCCCAATTTTTAAATGCCACAGAGATTACATAACAAAACAATGTTAGACATTTCATGCCAAATAATATGATATTTTACAAATGTGTCGATAGATAGTTTTCCTTCATTTAAAACATGTATTGAAGAAGAATTGAAATTCGCATTAAACTTTGTCGATACTCGAGTCTCTGCAATCTTTCGACTCGTTTGTATCCATGTTCGTTCGTTCGACTCGTTTGTGTTCGTTGTTTTATCCAACGACACATCATAATCGCTAACAGTAATTTTTACGATTTTGTTGCAAGAATGCGGAGATTTTGTTTGGTGAGCTTCCATACTCTCTGTCTACTATGGTTTTTGGAGCTTGAGAGTGATTCTCCGGTTTCTCTCTTCTCTGTGGTATACCATATCGTATCAGATACTACTAATAATCCAATCTTAGAACTCTTATAGTAGCATATTGAATTTTCTTTTTTTGATAATTCATCTGGATTAATTGATAACAATTTTAACTATAATGTTCATTTATCAGTCCAGATTTAAGAAAGCAGGCATTATATTAAAAAATAGCTTGTTAATAAGAAACCACAAGGAACATAAAACCCACCCTGCCTTAGCATCTGGGTTCTACGTTGAAAGACCGGTCCGCCACGACAGTATTGTCAGGCACTGAGGTTCCTACATTATAGCCCCCAAGGAAACCAATGTATACAGGGTGATTTATCAAACGTGGCCGATCTTTAAGAGCAGGTCAGATCAATTTGTAGCTCAAATCACATCTGGAAGCAGCAGATAGCATTAAAAATACAGCGCTGGTCAAAATTCCGATATCTTTCTGAATCTTATGGCCGCTGATACCTCTTTCCTATGGTGTGTTAACTGGGATAATTTAATTTTAAGCAACCTGTATTAATGAAACGTAACTAAACATTCATTTGTAGATTTCTAATATTGATTACGTCGAAGCGTTATTAGCTTCTCATGAACATTAGTATCTTCAAATTGATCGAGTAGATTCAAAATTTGATACAAAGCAGCAATTTTTGTCTCAAGGAAAAATACCAATCTTCATTAATCTTGCTTATTGTGTTTTTGAGCGATCATCATATGGTTAGACAGTGTACCTTTGACAGATTTATTCCAAAATCAGACATGATTCTACAGTTCAAGTTGCGAACTCATATGTCTAGTTTCATTTATCTAACTCCTTGAGTTTCTGAGTTGTAATCACGTGTAGAAGAACCTAGAGACAGGCAGACTTTTTGTACGCGGATTTCATTCAAATTTTGAACGAATACGTCATTCTCTGTGTAAAAACTGCATAACAAATTTCACCCGTTTAGCTTGTTGCGACTTAAGTCAATTTTCACGGACATTCATTTTCCCAAAACTGGTTTTGTCGGACTCAGGGAGGTTTAAAATGTGAAGATTCTACGGAATCTCGAGGTCGAATTCTTCGACAATTAGGATAAATTCTCTTTGCATAATTTAAGAAGTAAAAAAATTGAAAAATCATTGCAATTGGATCATGATAGTTCAATACACGATTGATGAAACCAGGGACTCATTTTATTTGGAAAAATATAATAACGAGACTCCACTTTACCTCTGGTATGCTCTTCCAAAGTATTTCAATATTTCTCTAGCTTAACCCTGCTGTTCTGTTCGTATTCACTATGCACATGTAAAGTTCTGGTCAATATTAAACGAACACTAAATACAAAGTACAGGGGCCTATGTGTTCCATGCTTTCAGAACAAAATTATGATTCGAGAAAAATAAGATATGTTTTAACAGAATAAACTTGATATATTTGAAAAATTATACAATAATATGTAATTATAAGCATATGTATGTAAAATAGAAAGATGAATCAGAATTTTTTTAAATAAAATTCTTACCTTCTTTTTTATTTATATAATTCAAACAGAAAACATGATACATGTTGCTTTCAGATATGTTTTTATAATTCTTGCACAATATATTTGTTTTATTATCATTGCATGATTGACCGAACATGCATCAGACAAGTTTTTTACTCAACTCTAAATTAGCAATGGATGTTAATCATTAACCAGTTTGTCATTCATCCTGTATTCTTTTGAGTATATTACGTGACTCTTTATTTGTATAAAGACGTTTTTTTTCCTGAATATGTGAATCAATTAATAAATTGTCTAATTCTTCTCAAAAATTCTTTTCGTTTATTTGTTTTCATTACATTGCTACTTACTCATGTTCAGAGTATAATTGCATTATAAGAAGAACTATCATGCTTGTTACAAACTACAACCCTAGGGCAGCGTTTATTTCTTCCTTTCTAAATATTTGTATTCAAAAGTTGATTAAGAGTATTTGCAGCTACGTTTCTGGTATCGTAATCTAATATCATTTCTGGATTTTTGTCAATTCTCTTACTAATTAATTAATCATAAGGCATTGTGCTCATAAGAAAGATAATCCATTCTTTTCCATATACAATATTTATCTTTTTTGATGATTTCGTTCTGGATTGTAGACCCGTTTGAAATATACTTTTAACAACCCTTTTCTTGGTGTTGAATACCTAGTTACTCTTAGAGTGGTTTTTATAAAATTGGTAGAATTCATTCAGCCAAAACGCGGAGCCTGATCCAATGGCTAATTTATATTTCGATGTTTGGACTGAATATGCTGCACATTATCAATAGTTTGAGTAACAATATTCTCATCATAATCAGAAGTTGCACTTTACTCACTTGTATGATTTTCATTTTCCGAAACGGCTTGCTTTCACTTCGCAATCAGGTGTTTTCATAAGCTGAGCTCTTTCAGTGTTCGTCGAATATACGCGAATTGCTATTATTTATTTTTTTCACGTCATTATAGTATCAAGAGTTATTGATATTTCTGTATATATGCTGTGTTCCTATACAACTCAAAACAAACGAAATTATTCGATACTACATCCTACAACCTTACTGCAAATATCGTATCACGTGACCAGCTATGGCCCTTTCTGACCTTGACCGAGCTTGTCTGCTTATACAAAACACATTAGATGACTTTTCAGGAATTTATTTATGTCGTTTCCTGCTAAATTAATAATATAATGTGCAAGTTTTTTTCTCAATTAAGGAAAAACAGGTTCCGGTCATACTGACCCTAATGATACATTAATACAATTTCAAAAATATAGACAGAAAATATATAAATAAAAGAAAATCCTTTTCAGAGAAATAACATATCACCCTCACTAACAAAGTCACGAAATGTCAGTAAAATATCTCTAAACTGTTGTTTTGTATAAGAAGTTGAAAAACGTTTCGGGTCATATTGACCCGGACAGAACAGCAGGGTTAAAGTCGTTTCATCTCTTTATTTGTCTATGTGTTTTGGATACACCCCCAATTTTCAAGCAATCTTATTGGCTTATGAAAAAAATCTATTTCATGCCTAAAATTTCAAACATAACTTAGAATCCAAAAGGCCAATGCGTAAATTAGTTTATTTTTTATTAGAGAGAAAAAAGATTTGTGACAGAAAATAAAACAATTTCTTTTTTCCCTCGTTTCCTGTGGACGAGTTTTCTTTTATGTTTATGTGGGGTAGCGTAGAACATGTGGGTCCAGTAAGGATTTCCAGTGTAATGCTTCGTGAAAAGAAAACTGGAAGTGGATCCTCGGCACGGAAGTTCTTTGTACCCAAAATAAACAAAACTTAAAACTCATCCACAGAAAAGAATGGCTAAAAGTAATTTTTTCAATCTTCTGTTTAAAACCAGAGACTCTGCTGGAAACATGGCTTATCGTTTGGCGCTTCAGACTCGGGAACAACACATCCGAAGAGACAAGGCCACCAGTAACATTTGTACAGCGCAGGTAAAGAAAACAAATTTGTATATCCTCTGAGGTTTTCCTATTAAAATATTTCAAAATTGTTCAAGTGCAAAAATATGATAAAAAAAACCAACAACAACAAAGAATCTTGAGCAGCAAAAGAAAGTATGCGAGAAATCTCTATTCTGTTTTGGAATATCATGATGTTTCTTTTCAACAACAGTGACTAGTTATCTCAATTCGGTATGATTCAGTTTTTTATTTCTCAAGTTGAATTTCATAATTTTATAAAAAATATGGAAGTTGATTTCACGAAGAGCAATTTTTCTATACCATTCCATGCAATAATCTGTATGTTTAAGTTGAAAATGAAAGAGAATAATTTGCACTTTGCAGAGTTATATTGAAAGTTCTCTCACTGATTCAGAAAGCACTGTCTCAAAACTTTCTCATAAGCAAAATGATAAAAAATAAGTTTTAGTTTGCTTTATTATGCATAACATTGCAACTTCTTGCTGTGGATATTTCCCAAGCTTAGTGTTTTTCACAGTTATTTGAAAATACCTCACAATTTAGTTAGATTGCAATTAATTTAGAAATTCGATTTTCAACATATTTTCCTAACTTTTTTCACAGTAAATGATCTCAAATACTAAAAGAGTTAACTAAATGCGATATTTGAGTTATATTCTTACTTTTGTCCCATATCTACAACAATGTAGCGATTTTAATGTGTATATCATGAGATTTTTCCTAGCTTAGTCTTCAAAATTTAAATCATAAAATACTTTTTAAAAAACACGCATTTATTAGTGTGTATAAATGCAGAAAATGATTTTTTAAATGAAAAATATGGAGATTAATAAAAGTCTAAAAAGCGTGAGGCGCAGATTGAATTATTATAAGTAAATTAGAATTAATAGCTCATTCATAATATATTTTAATTTCTTATAATGGATGTTAACGGATTTTTTCTTATGATATTCATTGAATTCCCTTGGAGTATTGTTTTCAGTGTCTTATACTTTTACGATTTTTACGACGACTTCCAGATTTTTGATATAATATTTTCCACAGTTAAATACACTAATAAAAGAATACTTTAATTTTTTTAAATATTTTTAGTATGTATTTCATAATTTAGTATCATTGGATTATTTAATCAATTTTTCTCGAATACTTCCATTCATTATGTTTTAAAAATAGATTTCATTTTTTAGAATGAATATTCTAAGTAGCGTTATTTATAAAAATGAAATATTCTAATTCTTAGTAATAATCATTTTCTGAGAACAAATAATTTAACTATTTCTTTCTTATTATAATTTTAATTTTTGTGAATAAATTTTTTAGCTTTCTTTTCTAATTTTGTATTTTTTATAGTATTCTTTATTTCTTACCTTCAAAATAAAATTTGTAACGCAAGAGGTGAAATGTTCAGTCTTTGACAATCGCATTTTTTTTCTGCCAGACAGTCATTTTCTTCTGTTTACACACAGATCCTTTTTAAGAGAAAAGTCTGAATACTGTTCTTGTTTCGGAATTTAATTAAAAGTCTTATTGATTACTGAAGCATCCCTCCTTTACAATTATTTAAGAAGACAGTTTATAAATAAAAATATATAAAAAGCCCAGGCAACTTAAAACCGCCCTGTGACTTTAATACCTTTATCTAAAAAGAACAATATGCACAGAACGATTATGTTTATCCAATAGGATATTTTATTTTCCAGGCACTTTTGGCCAATATTTCTGCTATGTATGCTGTATACCATGGAGCAGAGGGACTCACCAGTATAGCAACGAAAGTGAATAACGCAACGCGTCTTTTGGCAGCTGGTAAGAAGTTTCACAACAAATATTCACATTAATTTCTTTTACTCAAAATGTTTTGTGATGGTGATGACGGCAATAGTTAATCTCACTTCACGAAATCATTTGATGGTATATTTTCTTTTCACTTGCTGTGCAGGTTGTCACAAAAAAGTGGAACAAGCATTTATTACCTTAACTCTATCGATACGGAACCGTCCCATACGTCCCTTCAAGTAAAAGACAATAGCCGTCCGAAACGTCCGGGGGGAAGGTCACTCCGAAATTTCCACCCCCTTTCGTTAAGTGTGATTGATTTCACACCGCGGCGCTTGCTTTGTTCGTTAGAGTGACGGATGTGTTAGGGGAAAAGGCGGGTTTTCTTAGGATTGGGACAGTGCCAGATGCCATTGTGGTTTTTAAGGCGGAAGTGAATTTCCCTTATCTTTGATGAAGGAGCTCGGACTTTCCCGTATTTTGAGGTCCCTTTATTCCAATGGTCTTAGGAATCAGTGGGTTAAGTATTACACCTAGACATATACTTCCACTTACAGAACACCGCCTCATGCTCCCGTGCCTGCTCGCATTACGAGTGATTCGCATAACGAACAAAATAAATTGTAAAAAAATGACTCGCTTAACGCGTGACGAGGAGAGGCGAATTCATGGGTTTTGCGCCAGCTACTGTCATATCTACGGAGCTTTCATTTTGCTTTCATTTTTATCAAACTAGGTATCTAGTTCTTGTGCTTGCATTTTCAACTGTAACCTGTTTTAACTGTTAATCGAATGAGATCTTTTGTTCTGATTTATTTATTCTGGTAATAAACGCTCGGAATGGAACGAATGACTTTGGCTTTTTTAATTTTTTGATTCCAGTAATATTTAAGGCCATGCTTTTTTTTCAAACTATTTTTCTGCCAAGCATTTACAGTTGTTGATACGCTATGTAAAAAATGATGTGAGATATTTGAGTGACGTAGCGATTTGACTGATTTATTTGAGTCGATCACGTAACGTAATTCTCTTATTTCTTTTAATATTCTGAACATATACATCAGTCCGTGTTTAGCACTCATTCCGCTTTCATTTCATAAAATCCTATCCACATTCCATGCCGATTGTTCCTGCATAAAAGATGATATGAAGATTATTCAAGCTCCTTAACGATCTTATATATAATTTTCTTTGAATAAACTTAATACATAAAATATTTTGAGTATTTTTTTCGGCATTATCGTATTTTACATTGATTTCTATGGGAAAAATTGCTTCGCAAAACGAGTAAGGTTCTGGTTCTGGAAAGAATTATGCTCGTAATTCGAGGTTTCACTGCACAAAGTTTTATCAAATAAGATGGAAATTTGCGTGAAAACGGCTTTGGCTTTTGTTGAAGTCGAAAATAAAAAGTTAAGGAAATTAAATTTTTAGACCTTCCCCCTAGAGTAAAAGTGTCAATGAGTAAAATATTCTTCTTACACTCATCTATGCATAAACTAAGTTTCACGATTCAATCTGCAAAACTTGCAGAGATGTATTAATTTTTGAATTTAAAGGGGCTTCTCACAAATTTATTTGGAGATGTTCATTACAGAAACATTTCAAATGGAAAAACTGCGAAATGCAGTACATCATTCACAGTACATTAATACAGTCTAGTACATCCTACAGTTCACACTCATTAGTACAGTCTAGTGCATCATTCTATCATCATGGTTTGAAAAATTTGACAATGACGCATACAGTTTATACATTTTCATTGGCAGATAATAGCAAGTATCTACTTCATAAAGAATCGAAGGACAACTTGACAGACATAGGGTGGGGCTGCAAACCATATAGTTTTGGAAAGTATCAAAATTCGCTCATTGCGCACAATTAAGTGATAAAATGGGCGTAGGCAAATAGCTATTCTTCCTGTCTTTGAACTTAGCCAGAACTGGATTCGGAACTTTTGAAATTTCAAAGGTTCAGAAGATGAACTATTTTCGTAAATACTTCAATTAATGTACTACTTGACTATTCTTTAGATTTAACAAGAGTTAACAAATATATTGTTAATAGCTGATACACGCGACTTCGTTCGAGTAGTATAGGTATTGGATATTTTTATAAAAAAATATTTTATAAACAAAATCCCTTTATCGTCTGAAATGTTTAATCAAAATGAAAACACCAAGTGAACCAAACGGTTTTTAAAAACCGCCGAATTCTAATTTTCCCAGTAAGTTATTAATAGTTTTTGAGAATGAAATGAAATTTTATTAAACATTTTGGTGTTTCAGTTTGATTTATATAAATAATCATTTGACGGAATTCCAACACAAAATTATCTGTGTCTTTATTTTTTATTTTAAATGAGAAAATGTGTTGCACGAAATATTTTTAGGATCTCATAACTTGTGAAAACTATCCCAAACGATTTTTGCAACGTCAAAAATTTATTAATAATTTCTTAAGAATGCTTATTTTCTTGACTTGGTTTAACCCCTTAAATTACGACAACGTGTCTGACACGTGCATTCGAATTATAGAATTTTTCCTATGCAAATTCGCAATTAAGTCAACGTAACATTTAATTTTAAATACAAAAGTCACTTGAACGCGTTTAAATGCCTTAAGTATCCATTACCATCTTAAATAGATTGAAATAATAAAAGAATTCCCGAAATGGGTGGTATCGACTAATTAGGAGATTAAATAAAATCATTATTTTAATTAAATCATTTTAATCTTAAGAATTATACAAAATTAATCATTAAGAATGAAAGAAAATACATTTAAATCTGCATACACCATTAAAATTAGAAAGTATACATATTAGAATAGAAAGAAAAGAAGATATTCGTGTGCGTGAGAACAATTTCGGCGATGTTGTTGTTCCATGTCCGCCATGTTTTTAGAAAGACTAACCAGGAATCCTTTAGAAAGACTAACCAGGAATCTTTTTTTTAGAAGACTAACCAGATTAGACTATTACTGATACGAACTGAAAGCTCTATCGAAAGCGGGTGTGAACAACATTTAATTTTATATGTAGTATCTTGTTCATCTAGGCTCAGGTGGTGCCTTCAATGGTGGCAATTTAACCTTACCATTCAAACAACACATCCAAGGTGCTTCATTCTTAAATTTTAATGCGTTGCAATGTGTGCAAACTTTATTTATACTTTCAACAACCACAACTGGATGCAAGCTATATTCAATTTCCGGATTATACTGAAATGCAATACGATCAAGTTTTACCAATTGATTTAATGAATTCATTTGCATGCGTACTCGACTATTGTCACGATGTTAATTTCGATAACTATATTACAAAGATTGTATTTATTCTCTAATTCTTAATCGACTTGCTTCATTTCGTGCTTCGTGTTGGTGTGATTATTCAGTTGCACGTGACTGTGACATATGTAATCTATCTCCTTCATTTCATTGTGCTATTTCTTATCCTGTTCCATTTTGTCGTTCTTCTCGTTTTCTCTTGGCTGCATTTGTGCGACGAACAATATTTTGCCGTTTTGGCGGCATTTTTAACAACAGCAAGATGCAATTCCAACAGCAATTCTACAACAGAAGAGTCAAACAGTCAGAATATAAAATCGAAATACTTACAAAACTTCACTTCATAATGCAGCAAAATCATCACTATCAATATTCCACACCTCTGAGCGGCTAGCTATTTTCATGCACTAGCTTTAAAATCTTAAAAAATTGCGTTTAATAAAGTCTTTGAAATCTTAAGAATATTTTATCCATGACAGTTTAAGAAATTATACACATAAACACGAATTATCTCCTTTTGAACTCAATATGAGAAACGAAAAAATACGTACGAAACGCTTAGAGGGTTAAGAAACTTAAAAAACATTAAAAAATTGATAATTACGGATCCTCACAAAATTTAATCTTCACTTTTAAAAGTCAGAATTTAAATGAATCCAATTGTCAAAACAGCAGCAATCGAGCTTACTTCTACGCATGCGCGATAGCATTTCTTAGCTCATGATGTTCAATGTGAGAAGTACTGTCTCGTGGCGCAATCTACATTTAAATAATATTACTGCTACTAGTGATATTATATTATTAGGCCCTAACTTACTGTCTAATGGTCATATAGAGGATTTCGATAGCTTTATACCTTCACCGGACAACGCAGATCATTTTGCAAATAACCGCTCTTAAATCGGTCCAGTAGAACTTTAGTCTATATATATATATACACACATATATATATATATATATTCTGATTCCACCCTTATAATAACTTATTGAAATATGCATATATATTTTACCTGAAATGTTCATCGAAAGACTGGATCAAACAGCACTCAGAGAAGAGGAAAAGTGATCTAAGTCAACAAATTTGTCTTCTTATATCTCTGTAAATGTTGCATATAAGAGCATGTGACTTCGTATGTGAATAGATGAATGTAAGAAAAGCATTTTACTAATTGTCGTTTTTGCACTATGGGGCCGTTTAAAAATTTAATTTTTAAAAATTTTTATTATCAATCCCTTTAGAAGTCAAAGTCTTTTCATACAAATTTTCACCCCATTTGATAAAATTTTGCAACTGGTAGTATACGTCTAAGATGAATATTTAAGGAAATAAATGCTTGTTCCTCTTTTTAGGGACACTTCGTATATGCTGCTAATAACGATGTTGATTTCCGTAGGTGTGACACGAGGGGAAAACAAGTTACAACATGGCAAGTTTTTCGATACTCTCAAGATCAAACCTAAATCAGGCGTAAAAATGGTTAAGAAGAGAGCAGAAGAGAAAAAGATTAACTTAAGATATTTCGATGACGACACGGTGAGAGTTTTCTACAATATCCTTCTTTACGAGTGCCTTATATCTGATAGGTGATCCGAAATGTAATAATTTGGATATATATCTTGTAAGGAAAATCCGACGGACAGAGGGACGACTAGTTGATATAGTGAGGAACTGAACCACACAATTTTTTATCGTATGAATGTAATCACTAATTTATTTAATTTTGTGCTTGAATAATATTTTATGATCAAATACGTCAAAAAATACACTCATTTACTCTTTTAGCGCTTAATCTTCAGGGCAAAAGCAACAAAAATGGTATATCTAATTATATAAAGAAAAAAACTTATAGAATTACTGAATTTTCACCTAGTCCCGAATTCTTTTTGCATGGCATGCGCAGTAAATACGCTTTTTTTCCATACACGCGTTATCAAGAGAGAAAGTGTTGAAAAGTTATTAGCAGAAACTTCAGAAAAGTTATTTTGAGCGATTTTTCATCGCCGAAAGGTTTTTCACAGGACCAAAATTTTAAAATAAACAAGAAAATTTAAGATACTTAATAGTAAACTTAAAAATTAATTTAATAGATATCGTTCCATGAAATTTTTCTTGTAAATGAATATGAAAAGGATTTTCCTTTATGTGTATTTATTTTAACCAGTCACTTCATCGTTTTTATTGTTCAGCCGCAGTTCTCTACATGCTTATAAACAAGAGAAAAGAATATAGGAAAAGTTACAAAATATTCGTAAGGGGAGTTGAATATTTGATAAAAATTAATTAAAAATTTTTAATTGCTAAGTTAAAATTTCTTCATTAAAAGATATCTACATCAAATCAGTAATCTAAATGTTTTTTCATTAACTAATTATTCAAAGCTAATTAAAAAATGTAAATTTTACATATTAAAATTTTAATATAAATATATATATCAAATATATTAAAATTTATTTGTCTAGTCCTTTTCGTTTTGAATTATTCTGCACACAGATAGGCTGACATAATTCCGAAAATGGTTTTTAACGACTTATGGAGATCCCAAACATAAAGTTTCATTAAAATCCCGAGATTGAACTCATTGAGTTTATATTTAGGTTTCCATACTTCACATACAAGAACATAAAACAAAAAGAAGGCTAAATAACTGACGTCAGTCTATGAATGGCGAAGGTGGCTCGATAACTGCGTCTCTGGATTGGAGGTTCCATCCATCTCGGGCTAGAAGACCAATTCCGTTAAAGATCTGTTGTGGTTTTGGACAGTTGTTTAAAGATTAAATCTATAGTAGGTGATCTATTCTCATCCAACTGGTTCAGTTGCTGTCATGGCATCAGGGACATGGGGCGGCATTCTGTCTGTGCGGTGTGGACGTATGGAGAGTGGAATGCCATCTCAGATGCCAGTTTCATTACCTGACTATGATTCCATTTACGAGATTCATTCCAAAACAGATCTCAAAAGAAATATTAGTCTTATAAACAATTGAGTTAGCGTCAAATTATACCTTCAGTGAAGAAATGACTTTAATAATGAGTTGTGAGTGCTTCTCATTTGGAATGTCAGTAATTGTCACATCACCAATCACAATAAAATTAGTAATTATAAAGCAGTGATGGCGAACCTTTTTGAGAAACTGATCAATTTTTGTTCATTATTCGTTTAATATTTGCACGTGAGTCACTAAGGCAGAGGCATCACTTGGAAAGGGGAGCGCGTGGTACAACGGGTACCAGCAATTTGGAAGCACCAAAAATTTTTAAACAGAAATCCTGACAGTTGACACGTTTTTTTTGTCGTAGTTTTTAAAATTGTCTAAAAAAATTAATCTTTCAATTTTTTATCAAAAATAAAAAAAATAATAAAAAAGTTAAGTTATTTAACACTTCTAGACGCGTACGTCGATTAGTTAAAGACCGCAAAATGGTACAATAGAACCGCCAAGTTATGACCGACTTTCATGAGACATTCACAGGCGCAATGATATGCTAGAAAATCAGTTGGCCAAAGTCCATTTAGAAATGTTTTTCTTCTAAATTTTACATTAAATTTTTATATTTTAATTTTTTAATATTTTCGATTGTTTGTTCCCTTTCTTATGATATAAAAAACAAATTTATAAAATCCACGCGTGGGCCATTTAAAAAGTGGGTCAATGTCTGACCCACGGGTCATAGGTTCGCCGCCGTTGTTTTGAAGAATGTGTTTTATGAAGCTTGATAGCTTGCAAATTTCAATAAAAAACATGTTTCCACGATTTAATTACATTTTACATTTAATGATACGGAATTAAACAGTCACACCAACTGTTTTCTACAGTTCATATCAGAAGCTATTATCTTTTAGTGATAAACTAGATATTTTTCAATTTTCCTCTAAATAAGAGTTTATTCCTTGTAGGTTGGCGTATCTTTAGATGAAACTATAGAGCAAAAAGATTTAACAGATTTACTGTTCATCTTTGAATGTCCAACAACGGTGGTAAGTGAAGTAAAATTTTTTATCTTATTCAAAACTGATAATTGTATTTTACGTTTACTTTGAATATGTTCTGTTCTACGTTTTAAAAAAATTTATATTCCTTAATTGCTTGAAAAAGCATAATACTGTGTAAACAGTTAAAAAATACATGGAATCGTTTGTAAAAATACGAAAAACATCTCCATAAAGATGCTTACAAATAATACCGGAAAATGAAACTTTATTAAAATGTATTAGATATATGTTATTATATTTAGATATTTTGTGTTTAGTATTCATTCTAGCAATTCAATAAAAACTAATTTTAATTTAACCACGTTTAATTTGCATAGCACATCCTTTACACATTTATGTGTATTACTTTTATATGTCAATATTTCATCTTTACTTTTATATGTTCATAGATATAAAAAACGCTCATGCATAAAACTCATCAGGAAAATGAGTAAATATTCATTTAAAAGTTGAAAATTTGATTGAGACGTGCCAAACTTTATGAGTAGGTCAGGCATACGATAAGCATCCAAAATGCCATAAGAACATGGGTGCGCAAACGCCATCACGTACCCCACTGCGACCGGCCTACCCGTAAGGTTTTTAGACCAACAAAGATCGCCGAGGAGATAAGTTATCGAAATGCGAGATTACAAAAAATTATAGGAAAGTAGAATAATTCAAAAGCATGTCAGTTTTCAAATGTCACAAGTTTGCCAAACAAAACAGTGCTTTTGCATTTAATACAAAATCCGATGATATTTCATAATTGCATTGCTAGACATCTTTGTTCATTTAAAACATAATATAAAGTAGTTTTTAAATCCACATTAAACTTGATCTATTCTCGAGTCTTTGCAATATTTTTGACAGGCTTTGAACATCCATTACTCAACGACGCAGCATAATCACAAGCGGCGCATTGTGGAAAATTAAAAAAATATATTTTTATGATACCACCTTTTGCAGCAGAATTTTATCTCTTATTTTAACATCCTTTTCCTCCATATTCCAGAATTTGAAAAGTATATTTCAGTTGGAATTTTGTTGTCCTACTCTTTATCAAATAGATATCATAAAACTGCTTCCATTTCGCTAACAGATGGCGCCGAAACCTCAAAATCAGAGATAAAATAGCTCTATATCTATATCTCTGTCGCCCCTTCAAATGATAGAAAATGCAATTCTAATTTTCATTTACCAGCCCAGATTTAAAACACCGAGCTTCAAGTAACAGAAAAACTAATAGTTGAAACGTTCAGAGAGGTTTGTGAAAAAAAAATTTATATAAAATTGTTTTGATTTAAAATAGTGGTTTAGCTTTTGCAGACAAAATATCATTAAACTTGATCTATGGCACATCTAAACTTTTTTATTCACTTTCATCGTTTAAAGGATAAAGTAGCTTTGGGAAATGAAAACAGATGTGAATGAATGTAATACAAATCTATTCAAGCAAAACTTAATAAATTAAAATCAAGAATGCGAAGTGATAATTTCAGGAAGAAATAATAATTCAAAATTCATAATAAGTAAATCATAGAAGGAAATCAATTTTAGTTTTGGTTTTGTTTTATATTACATTAGATTTCAGCTTGTATCTGTCTAATTTTTCTTGTAATAATATCTCTCCGTAAATGTTTCAAAAATATATAAAAATCCACGGAAAATAGATAATATTTCCTATAATATTTTTTTAAAAATCATCCAAATAAATGATTCCATTAAACTAAGAAGGTTGAAATCTATAAGTTGGAACACGGCGTAGTTAAAACCTCGCCAGCGCGCCAAGACGCCAAGCAAAAGATAAACAAACGTGCATCGGTCACAGTTAAAGGTTAATCGTTTCATGTTGACTCGTTTTGAACCCAATGCGTTTGTGGTTTGTCGTTGCACTATCTCAGAATTTCATCTTTTTGAACCCATTGCGTTTGTGGTTTTTCGTTGCACTATCTCCCGTTTTAAACGTAGAATTTCAACAGAACTACTAGCTTTCCTAGTTCATTGAAGATACGGAATCTGTTACTTTTAATTATTCTAATGAAGCTTGAAAAATTGCGCTCGCGATGCCTGCGGCATCTGACGTGGGCACTGGGCAAATTTTTTTAACTTAAAAAAACATCAGCGGCTTCGCTTTCAGCAAAGTGGGATCATTGTAGCTTCGTTAGCTTAGTGAATGTACGTAATCAGCTTCTTTTAATTGCTCTAATGGAGCAGCAGGACATTTGCCCTTAGTAGCGTTCAAAACAAGTAATAGTAAAAAATTAAGACTTACTCTGTTCTAGTTACTTGCACTTGGGAGGAAACGCTCTTAATATATGAAAAAGAAAAATGAATAGTGCGGCGCATGAAGGAAACCATCGCGCAAGTGAAGACAGCATTCCAAACGACGAATTCCAAAATATGACCAAGCAACTTCAAAAATTCCATGCAAACAATTTTTATTAGGCAAAGAAAAAATCTCTCAATTATAAGATCGGAAAAATATATAATCGCTAAATAAACCCAAGTTCTATTTGTCATTTTTTTACTAATTGAAATCATACTATTTAAAATACATTTTATTATTTAATTAAATATTTAATAAATGTTTTTAGTTATATAAAAATCCGCGTAGTATGTAAACAACTCAAATCACGCGAAACGTGACTATGACGTAAACTATGACGTAAGCGATCTAGCCGCTCGATTCCTCAGGTAACCATATTGGCGATGAAATCGGTGTGTTCCAACCTGTAGATACCAACCACTAAGAAACTTGAAATGTAAGAAAATAAATAAAAATAATCTAGCCCAAACAATCTATCAAAATGCAAAATCATGAAAATTTTTAATTGAAGGAAGAATTATTCTAGAAGACGACGATTTTTAAATGTGAAAGAGATTGTAAAACAAAACAATGTTAGATATTTCATACCAAATAATATGACATTTCACGAATATGTCGCTTGGAATTTTTCCTTCATTTTAAACATGAATGGAAGAAGTTTTGATATTCACATTAAACTTAATCTATTCTCGAGTCTCGGTAAGCTTTCCATATGGTTTTCTCCAAACGCTTGCACAGCGACACACCATAATCGCAAAACGTAATTTTTACGATATTGTTTCAAGAATTCGGAGCTTATGTATGTTGAGCTTCCATACTCTCCGTCTACTACGGTTTGTCGAGCCCGAGAGAGAAACTACTGTTCATTTCTTCTCTGTGGTATACCATAATGTATTGGACACTAATAATAATCCAATATCAGAACTATTTTATCTTAGTATACTGCAACATTCACGTTTTGATAATTCATCAGGATAAATGACAACAATGTTCATTTATCAATGCAGATGTAAGAAAGCAGGCTTTATATCAGAAAAAAATAGCTTGCTAACCAAGAAATCAATGTATACAGGATGATTAAAAAAGTGTTCGTACTGTAATAGTAGGTCAGACATACGATACGCATCCAAAATCACATGGGAGCGGAAGCGCCATCTGGAGGCAGCAGATGATATTTTAAATAATACAGCGCTGGTCAAAATACTGATATTTTCTGAATTTTGACGGTTAAAATATTATATAACTTGACCTATATATATGTCTTTAAAGTTATGAAGGAAAAATTACGCTACGTTCGGTACATGCACAGTAAAAAATTATTTGCTACAAATGGTACTTTTTTTTCTAATATTCAATGAACAGTGACGTACCTATATAAAATGGCGCCCAGGGCAAATTCCAAAACCGCGCCCTCCTCTTTCATTTGAAATGCGATCCTAATTTTTTTTGAAATTTTATTCTTTGGAGTGAAAAGATTAAAAGTTCAAATAAACTTAAAAAATGATATATTAAACATTTTTCAGTTTATAGGATATTTATTTACACATAAAATTTTTTTGGCCAAATTTCGCTTTATTTTCTCAGGAAATTTGGTGCATTCTTACTTTAATCCTTGAAATATGGCTCAAGTAAGAAATTTAAAATTTTTTGTAAGAAACTTTGGATATATTAGAAAAATATAAATAAAAGTACTTCCCTCGTACTTGAAAAATAATATAAAATGTGTATAAAACTCTTAATCCATTGGGAAAACCACACACGTACGAATAATAATGAAAAAAAATATTTATATTACTTCTTTGTCCATAGACAAAGAAGATACATTACTACAGGAAGTAAATTTCTTTTCTTCATGTAATTGTTCCCATTAATTATTAAAGAAATCGCTTTCATTTATCTTGGTTTTAACGCCAATACGGACTGATTATTTTTATTTGCAAACTTAAGGGTTTTTTTCTCTCTCTCTTTCAATTTTTTCTTTTTTTTCGCAGAACAACTGCATCTCGGTTTCGAAATAAAATTTAAAACAAATACAATCGCATTTTCATCATACGAATTATGCAAATATTGAGTATAAAAATGATGCAAAGATCTCTAAGTAATAAAGTGAACTTCCGCTTTTCACAGTTTCTGGAGTGTTCTTACACTACGCCAAAAAATGTAGTTATTTTTCCGTTCTTCATTCATACTCTTTGCTGACTGAAAATAGAAATGAAGTTAGAATGAACTTTTGGAGAAACCGATATCTAATCAGTATGATTCAGAAATACCATTAAAAACATAAGAAACCATGCGGTGATATTCGATTCCTAACTGTCATCCGTTATCTACCACCCCACCGAGACGCAAAATTGTGTCTGGGTAGGGTGGGTGCTCTAAACTAGCTTTAATTTCACGATAAGGGTTTTGGTCAGCAAATCTCTGAAACATAATATTATTTCTTGCATCTTGAGGCTCCTGAGTTGTGAAAAAGATTGCATTCTTAAGATTTTCCCATACTTTGCTGAAACAATTTAAATTTTTTAAAGATTCGTGCGAATAAGAGCTTTAAAAAACCTTCTTCTATTTTAAATTCAACCAACAAATTCCATAATTTTGCGCCCCCTTGTGATTGCGCCCAAGGCAAGTGCCCTACATTCCCCATCCTAGTTACGCCGCTGTCAATGCATTTTCTTCCAAATTTAATACAATTCTTTTCAAACATATTCGCACGTATTTTGTAAGTTTCATACAATTTGGTTGAAAACCTTGCAAGTTTGAAGCAAAAAACATGCGGAAAAATTCGGGACTTTTAAAAGAATTTTTTTTATTTAGCAAATATGCGTGCTATTTCTACGAAAATGCATGTAAATATTGCGCACATCACACAAAAGAATTGATGACAGTTGCAAACCATTATCGGCTTTCTGTGAAGCGGGGTGAGTTAAAATCCCTTATCGTGTCTTCACAAATTTCTGGTCGGTCCCCTCAGTGACTTCGTGGTCGAATATTCAATGTAAATTGTGAGTTAAAACCTATTCTTTATATGGTCAGAGTTCGAGGAGATATTCGAAAAAACTGTACAACTTCAAAAAGTGTCTGCAATTTTGGCCAGATTTGCATTATTTTTGAATACCATCTATTGTCTCTAGATGGCATTTCCACACCCATGTTCCTATGTGATTTTGAATGCTTATCCAATACCTGTCCTACCCTTAAATTTTGGCCCGTTTTTTTAATCACCCTGAATATACATTAATCAAAAGGGTAGGGTTAAATAGGCAGCGATGAATTATTTATTTATTATATTTATTAAAAACCTGCTTTGGAGATTTAAAAAAATGTGAAAGAAAACTGAGAATTACACTTATTGCATTTCTTGGTATATCAATTAAGAAAGCTGACTGATTACTGTGGAACTTTCATCTCTTTATAATTGGCAATGAAATTATTTTCACATCATTTTTTCTTTCACAAAAATACTTATTATAACATATTTGCAATATAAATCAAAAGATTCCCTGAAACGCTCCTGTATTTTCAAATATAAGTAAACTTACATAAAAATCAGTTCAATATATTTAATTTTAAAAGCAAGCATAATTCTATGATAGTCATCTGTTTCGTATAGAGAAATTTTAAAGAAATCTATTTTTAAAAGCAGCCAGCTTATTATGCTCGCCCAAAAATTTATGATGGTTATTTCAGATATTCAACGTTTCTAAATAAAATTGTCTAGTTAGCTTATCTGAACGATTTCATAATACTAATTTAAATAATATAATTGTAGGCTACTGTAAAATAATTTGAATGTATTCCGATGACGAAATATTTGTTTCTGTAGCATTCTCATCCACTTTTTCATCCTATTCATATTTTTTATCAATATATATTTTTTATCAACTAATTATTTGTTATTAATATGTTTATGATTAATGCTTGCTATGCGTTCAGTAAAAATTGCCAATAAAAATATGAATAATATATTTATTATATGATAATCGTTTGTTAATCAAAACGAATGACAACTGTTATATTTTCGATGGCTATTACACTTTCAATTGCAGGAAGAATTGGCCGAATCCTTTGATGCCTCTAGTAATGCATTCTTTTACGGAGACAAATTCAAAAGGAACCTGGAATTGCTCACACATCCAGTCTTCAACAGGTAGGAAAAGTTTCGATCCGTTTGAAAAAAAAAGGCAAATTTTAAAATATGAATATATATATATATTTTGTTCCTAAAATCCACCTTCTTAATCTCCATTTATCAAATCTTTAAACTATACAGTTTTTTTACTGTTACTAGAACTCCTTCAGATTTTTTTTTGTCAAAATCCAAATTTTACCATATGCAAACAATGTACTTGAAAATTTTGAATGAGGATGTTCTGTCTTGGTTTTTCTCATATGCTTATTCAATATGGCGCTTTTATGATTTTTTTTAGCTTAGTTATATTACGTACCATTTTATAGAAATACGAGGGTTATTTTGGGACGAACCTAGTGGTTTTGAACAGTAGGTAGAAGCCTGCACCCCTCTCTCAAAGCTTCCACGCCACACCAGAGGGAAGACATTTGGGCCCGACCGATTCAGCGTGCACTAGACCCGCTTATACGATGGCTCTTCGGTGGAATAGTGTCTTGAGCCGTAAACCCTCCGGTGCCGAGCTCGAAATGTTACCACCAGGCTACCATAGCTCCACATTTATGTTTCATTAGCCACATACGCATTTTGGACCTCTCTCTATTCGCCTACCAGGTACAAAATCTGTTACAGATCTGCAATTTTAGCGTGAAGACTACATACCAGATTTAATTTTCCCGCCTTGTTGCTGTTTTGAGTTTTCGTGTTCGCACACACACGAATAATAAAAAAAACAGTCAATAATCCGTTGAAGAATTTAGATCGAAATTAGACACAGATGTATAATTTCGGTGCAATTGGTCATATACAAAAATTAATTCCATATGCAATAAAGAATACTGTGAACCTTGCTTGCATGAATTTTAAAATACGTAAGAGGAATTTTTGAAATAAAATGTTAACTTTAACGTTTCTAATGCCAATTTATTTATTTTTGTCGGCAGCTACCGATCTGAAGCAAGACTGGTGCGGTACATGAAGGCACTGGAAAATAAAGATATCTCATTGGTTCACTCTATGATCCCTCTGGTATTTATATTCTTTTTGCCTTATCAAACTGCTATATATTTTTACAATTTTAAAGCCATAAAAATATTATTCAAATGTTAAAAATGTTGAATTTTAGAAATTAATATAACCTGATGTAACTCATAATTGACGGCAAAAATGCAATAATTTTACTAATATACCAAATCTTTTGCAAGTTTCATTGATAATATTTTTTTAACTACGCCTATTTCAAATGAAGTATTATCGAGGGCCAATGATGATCAAAATTAAAAAACAGTTTTTTTAACTGTTGTAATATAAAACAAAAGCAAGAAATTCAGAAAACTACTGTTCTTTTTGTTTCAAATGTGGTCAGAAGAATGTTACTGCATTTAAAATTTAAGCGATCTTCTCTATTTGGAAGCAATAGTTTTTATTCGGAATTTTAGTCATAATTAAGTTTATTCTGCATTCTTTACTTACAGGGTTCTTGTACAATGAAACTCAACAGTACAACAGAGATGATGGTAAGATTTCTATAATTATTTTTTTAATTATTTAAAAAGATTTTCAAAAGTCCCAATTCGCACAGTTAAGCAAAACTTATGTACAAATTTTTTAAAAATTTTGTTTTAAAGATATCACAAACGGATATCGTAGTTTTTATTTTTTTCTGAAATTATAAAGGTGGTACATTTTTTTACCGTGAAACAGAAAACCTCACCGTGAACCTCAGGATAATTATAAGTTTTTCTGTTGTATTTATTAATTTATATCCAGCCATTATATGTTGAACTAATTCAGTCTAGACAACAAAAAAAATCTATCCTGCTATCACATATTCACCTACCTGTTTTAAATATTTACAAAATACCTTTCGAATTAGTGACATTTTACAATGAGATAAAAACAACAATCTGATTCAAATGAAAATGGCCTCTTTTAGTTTGCCAAAAGGACGGTATCTATTTTGTACACTTCTCCGATTTAATAAGTCATTACAGATCGTAAACGTTATCTAACAACTTTGTTCTATTCCCTTTCATTGGATTTTAGATCCAATGATAAGTAATTATTAGCGGGTTGTATCATTTTATTATAATAGCGTAAAATCTATCTTTATTCTTCAAAGTGATATTTATCATCAGCCTTGAGATTTCGCGTGATCAGTGGACATCTTCGCAAACGTATTATTCTACGGCTGGTAATGCTTGGCACTCGTCTTGTGCGGTTTATTTCGCATATAGATTGAAGAAGAATTAAAAGAGATAACTGAAAATCAACGAAAGACAAGAATAAGAAATTCTATAAAAGGTCTTATACAATACATCCGGTAAACAGTTGCAATATGCACTTAACGTTGTCCTCATTTCTAGCCATGCTCTTGGCCCAAACTGGTAAATCTGCATCCTTTTGTGCCCGTCGAGCAAGCCCAGGGATACCAAAGACTTTTCAAAGAGCTCGAAAGGGATTTGTGTGAAATTACAGGCTACGACAGTATCTCCTTCCAACCGAACAGGTAAGATCCTTTCAAATCTGAGGTTTCTTAAAGCCTGATAGAGATTGTAGAACTATTCGCAAGCTAGGCCTTTTGGTCAGGTATCGATAATGCCATATTAAGTTTTCTGTGTTGTGACTAATCTTATACACATCTGAAATTGTGTACAATAGTATTTGAATATAAATTATGCATTTCCAAATAAGCATATGATTTAAAATTTTCCTACTTTTAAAAGACGCTGCTTAACTTTATAATTTATAAACTCGTTATTTCTAGTTAAATTCTAATATAAGAATTACTACCAAATTAACTTGAAAAAGTGCGTATTGAACCGATTCTAAAGCGTTTCGAGGACTCCCCATGTTCCAGTATTATTTAAAGCAGTGGTCCCCAACCCCCGGTCCGTAGATCAAATGGTACCGGGCCGCCCAAAGAGCATTAAATTATTTCCATTTTTATAAGCTTTTATTCAACTTGATTGTCTTCCTTCAAGTCCTGTGATCGATTTCTTACCCCCAGATGGAATCGTCTCGTTGCAATAAAACAAACTCAGGGTTCTAATTGATTTAGTGTTCTAGTGAGTTAAAATGTTAAACCACTTTATATTCATTTTTTGATGTAACTATATTTTATTTTGAATCTGTTTAAATATTTGTTTATAAAAAACAATTATTAAAAAAATGTTTTTTAATATTTAAATACAATTAAATGAAAATTATTAAATCAAAACAATCAACGTCACCCCCTCAGCGGGCCGCGGTAAAATTATCAAACGTTGACCGGTCCACGGCAATAAAAAGGTTGGGGAGCACTGGTGTAGAGATTGATCTACTGGCGTCCATTTAGATTACGAAAACCAAAGAAAACGGTGATTTTCAACTTAGATTTGACAGTAGGCTGTAATTTTGTAAGCTTCATGAATTCGTTATCCAAAGCATCATCATGAGAAAGAGTTTAACATATACGATATCGGAAATTACAATTGTGACATCTGAAAATATTTTATATTCAGTGGGGAAAACAGGATTTTGCTCGGGGTGGGGGGCTGAGGTCAAGAAAATAATATATCGTCGTATGACTTATGTAAGTGAAAACACTTTGACTTTTCTCACTTGACACTAAGAATCACAAAGAATACTACAATATTTTCGATCTCTACTATTAATAAAGGAGAATGTGTGTGTGTCTGTGTGTTAGCGCTCTACAGCTCAGACCGCTGCATCTGGAGTTACGAAATTTGACACAAACATACTCTGGAGGGTAGGAATGTGCACCTCGGATAACCTTTTTTGAAATTTTAATTAGAATTTTAATTACTTAATTATAATTTTAATTTAATTTGACTTTTTTCCTTTATAACTTCTTGAAATATTACAGCACAAAAATCATCTTTACACCATCTGAATGTGTAAAAATTACCTTTCCAATGATATCATTTAACTTGCCGTACAAAGTTTTTCGAATTTCAATAAATTAAAAAAAACTTTTTTTAGTCTTATTTTACAACAATTCTTTCATTGTTGCAACTCAATTCAAACCGTTTTCATTGTTTAAACAAATATTTAATTGCATATTTCTCTTTTCATCTTTGTAATGTGAGATTATATCCCATTAGATTTTGCTTTCATATTTTATTTCATCGAAATTTTTGTGAAATCTGTACACCAATCCCTCCGAGATATTGCTTTGCTTACATTAAGAATTATATCCAGTTAGGTGAATGATTATGGTTGCTATGTTTTCGATCTTTTCTCAGCATACAGCTGTTATGCTCCTTGCCACAAATTGTGCTGCGTCGTTTTAATGCTAAAATCAAATACATATTTTACGAGAGTAATTAGAAAGTCAAGATAGTGCCGACAACATCGCATTAGAGATTACATGACATGGTCAGTCATTTGACTCCATTAGGAACATTTATGTAGGCAATGAACAGAAAAGGTCCAAGGTCACTAATGGAACATAGGTTAAACACCTACCACAATCTGAAGTTTAAAATTACGTTAAGAGGACCATGAATATAAAATGAAGCAGGTTTTAATTGAAATCATATTCCAGGCGAACAAGCTGGTCGCCGAAGGCTGCTAGTTATTTAATAAAAACACAATGAAATAACTAGCAAAAAATTGTTTTTGACCGCGTTCACGCTACAGGTACGAGTGGAATGTCTACAAAAGCGAGAAAATTTTCGATCCCTCCAGGCCAGAAAGCAATGTTGCCACGTTTTATATTTTTAAAAAAGAGATTAAAAACAAACAAGTGAAACAGAAAGAGTTTTGGTTAAGCTCTGGGGGGAGGGTCTGCAGCCCCATAGCCTCCTGGATTCGTCACTGTTTTATATTTTTCTTGGCTGTTATAAAATTAATTATCATTGTTTTATTTTCCAGTGGAGCGCAAGGAGAATATGCCGGACTCATGACTATAATGTCCTACCTTAAAGCCACAGGGCAAGAAAAAAGAAACGTAAGAGGTTATCCTTATATCAAAACTAAATTTGTTTTAACTAATTGTTAAACTAATTTTATTTGTGTCTTGGTAGCGCGAATTAAAGATTAATGACATATTAAAAAATGATTAATAAAATCTCTCCTCTATTTCGGTTGTTTTGCTTCATAATTTCTGACGTTTGCTGAAATTTTAAATTGGTACTTCAAATAAGTCTATACGGATCCATTTCTCTTTCAAATATATATATAAAAAATTAAGCTAATGCAATTTCCAATTTCTCGCATGCACATTCAGTTCAAGTTTTAATAATGTAAATTTTGAAATTTCTTAAATTTCCTTATTAAATTTTGAAAAATGTTGTCTATGTTTTTGATCAGCTAAAGAATTAAAGATATGGTTTTGCAAAGAATTAGGTTAGTATTTTTTTCACTGTGAAATGAAATATATATATCGTGTATAAGATTTACCGTCAGTAAATCTTATACACGACCTTTTGAGACGCAGTACAAAGATGTGAATTTAGTGGCAAATGACAGAAAATATGTTTTACTAGAAAATGTTTCTAAAATGTAAAATATTTAATAAATTTAAAGTATAAACTAAAGGAATGAAAGGGAAGGAAAGTTGATATAGGAATATCTTCATCAATTTTCTAATTTTGAAATTCTATCTCTTCTGTTAGGTATGTCTCATCCCTGTGTCTGCTCATGGAACCAATCCCGCTAGCGCCCAGATGGCTGGCATGCAGGTCCAGGCCATCAATGTTATGCCTTCGGGAGACATTGACATGGACCACCTACAGCAAATGGTAAGGAAAATCTCGTCGTATGTATGAATAATGATACTACTGGCACTGTGGTACTGAATTCCTTTAAATTAGGCTAAGTGAATCTCACTTTTCCAGAAATCACATTATATTATCTTTCATCGAAGAAATTGCGAAAACAACGTCATTTCAATAAAATTAGTGGATTCAATTCACGTGATGTCACATAATTATTGCTTGGTATGTATCTAACTGCACATTATCCATTCTGACCTACGACTTCAAGTCCTTTTCTGCATTTCAAGGTGCGCTATGGACTCCAAAATTAAATCAGTGAATCCCCTGTATGGTGTAGTATTTCTGAAATATTGTGTAAAAACATGATGTTTGAACTGAAAATTCAAATTTAAACGGGTGACAAAAATTCTATTTAAAATAAAACTGCTTCGTTTTTTTCCCCTGCTTCTTCATTTCAATGAAATTCTCTTTTCTCCTGAATATTAAAAAAATAATTTTAACTAAAAGCTTGGAAATTTTTTAATTGAAATAAGCCACAATTAAATAGAAACAATGCATGTAAGTACAAACTGAATTTTTTTTCCAGAAACAAACGACAAATTACGATGAAATTTACGGCTAATGAAATAAATCTCCAGTTTTCAAAATCCCCTCCAACGACAGAAAACAAACTTAGCTAAAAATGTAGACAATTTTCTTGAACATATCAATCGGTTCATAATTTTTACTTCCCATTATTTTTCAAACTAGTTGATGACGGGCAGAGCATCTGCGATCAGTTATATGCATACCATGACTTTACTCACGCTTCCAGAGCCGAATTGGGGATTGAGTGCTCCAAGAAAGTTTGCCAAGACAAAAAAGCGCCAAGTAGTGTGCGCATAACAGAAAAGTAGCCAATGTGCAATGTTCACAATAGTAATCTCCATGATGTTCACCTCAATTTGTGAATTGACACGATTTTATCTTCGCTGTCTTAAATTATTTTGATGTTGATCCAAACGTTCTTTGGATCGCCAAAGCCCATCTGCTTCATTTCTAACTGATCTCGTTTCAATAATTCATCCAAAGTTGTAATAAAAGTTGCGAGCTATTCATATTAAAATCATTTTTTTTCCGAGAAAAACTTCGTTTATACGAGTGTAGTAACAGGTTGTGACTACGAAATTATGCCTAACATGGAGGAGGCTACCCGTTTTGTTTTGTAAGAACACCGAACGTTTCCATTGGCAAAAGAGAAATTAACTTCCCTTCTGTGCCACGTACGTTACCGTTTTATATATATATTTATATAGACACCTTTTTTCCAGAGGAATACAATCGCTTGTATTTTCTGAAAACTTCATTCCAAATTGTTTATAACTTATCAATAAATTCGTTCTTGGAAACTATGGGCGATGTGGTATAGCTGCCTCTTATCAAATCTGTGCTAAGCATGAAAACACCACTTTTCTACAGAGTTAATGAAAATTTCATTTTCCTCTCGGTTTCCTTGCACGCATTTTTTTAGAAGCATAAATATTATTCTCATGTGTTTCAGTTTGTTAAGTTCAATAAATTAGATCTGACTTTTTATATTTTTTTAGAAAATTAAACAAATGAGCAGGTTAATACTGCAATCAAATGTTTGGTTCTTAAGCAATTTTCTGAAAAACTGTTCCCCCACCACATTTGTTGAATGTTGGTTTTAAAATACCGTGTGTCCATAAATTATCTACACAACTCTTTAGACCTAAAGAAATTCAAAACTGTACTAGATAATCGCAAATGGTATTCTTCATATGACAAGATAACTCGTTAAGTTTTTTTGTGTTCCAGGTGACGCAAATTCGACGAAAAATATAGAATCCAAGTCCGAAGTCCAATTATAACGAAATTTTCGGACACAGTTTGGACCCGACCAACTATTCGATACGTCATTTATGGAAACAGATTGAATTCTAAATAAACAGGGGGCGTGTCTCTCATCTGTTTCAGCTGCCAACGTTGCACTTGGGTATCGGATTTTATCTCTATGAACCAGGCTGCACATTGACTTTTGTCCTGTGGCGTCCACATTTTCCATCAAATCTGCGTCACGTGGAAAAAAACTTTACGAGTTATCTAGTCACATGCTGAAAATCGTTTGTTATTATCGAGTATAGTTTTTAATTTATATAATTCTAAAAATTTAAGGTGATTTATGAACACCCTGTAGCACTACATCTAAAAGCTAGGACCCGAAGTATATTTCAAAAGCTATAAATTTAGAGTATGAAGAATGGATCATGAGTGGAAACTATTAGTCTGAGTAGGAGATTAAAAACATTTCTTTGTACATATGAGTGAAAATTATTAGTCTGAATAGAAGATTAAAAACGTTTCGTAATACGAATGAGAAGAAACTATTAGTCTCAGTAGGAGACTAAAAAGATTTCGTAATACGTAGAATCCATCTTAATGCTTCTTTTCTTTATAAATTACTCATGCTGCCTGCAAATTGTGAAATTTTCGTTTGAGAAAGTTTAATTACTACTGCGAGACGTATTTGCAATAATTAAAGATCAACAGTTAAACTGCAAAATTTATTTTTATGTAACAATATTAAGAAAACGAAAAATCATAGTGACACTGAGTAAAAATCCGTTTCCTCTTACTTCTTTTTATAATTTATTTATATCGAAACAGAACTAGAAAATTTCGTCTCTAAAAATGATTTCCGTTCTTCTTAATGTTTGGTGATTTACTTTTAGCTGGAGAAATACAAGGAGACAGTTGGATGCATGATGATCACATATCCTTCCACTAACGGTATATTTGAAGAAAGCATCAGGTAGGAGTTTTTATGTTTATTGTAGCTCAAATTTGTTTTCAAATATTTTATGGGGTTTTTTCCCATATTTTTATGACGTTTGATTCATACTATTTCATAACATAATTTTGTAGAGGGAATTTAGATCATAAAATTGAGTATTCGCACTTTATTATAAACAAAGAACTAACTGAAATCTAAATAAGCTATTAAAAATATTCAATAAGCCTCTAATCGCATTAAAATAATCAAAATATGCAGCCAGATAATAGTAAAAGAAGAATAAAACTCGAAATTCTGTAATGATTTTTCTACTTTTTCGTATTTTTTTCTAGTTCAATTAAAGTATTTAGAAAAAGATTGTTACTTGTTACATAATTTTTTTTTAATTTTTGAAAAAAATTAAATTTGAGTTGCTCTTTTCATTACAAAACTGAAATTGTATTATGTTTTAAACAGTAATGCGTGTTTCAAGGAACCGTGGTTTTTTACATAAGATTTCTTTCAAATTCCCTCGAAATAATACTATTCTTAAAATGATGTTGAAATTGGCCGGGCATTTGCTTAACGCTCAAAAATGTAGATTTTACAAATTAGTTTGGCAAAGAGAATGGTTTATTATGCGTAGTTGTGAAATATGAGAGTACATATAATTATAAGATAATGAAAAACTAAAATTTTACCTTTCGCACAAATTTTCGATTTGTGGCTGCCTTTCATTTTTCTAAAAATGTTTTATTGGTAAATCAGTTCTTTTCGCGAAGCGAGAATGTTCATGCTGATCAAATTAAGTGCAGTCAAAGCGTTTGTTTTCTGGGTACATTAATGGTATTCTCGTCGGAAAGTCCGTTGCCCTTGGAAGGTGGTATGAGTTTCATGAAACTAAAGATAATATTTTGCTTTTCAACCGCTGTAATTTTCCTTCATCGTTACTAGAACACACAAATAATACAGAAAGCAAATTGCCCTTAATTCAGATGTGAACTTGAAACAGTTACGGTTATCTAATTGACTACTAATCTGCTACTGAACAGATACAATATTATACACTATAATACACTATATTTTGTAAATTGTTCACTTATGTAATTTCCCAACTAAATTTTGTTCACTCTGTAAATATTAATTTTAATTCCACACTTTCGGTACGAGGAGAGTAATAAGACCATAAACCAGATAAGATTTGATTTGACTAGATGATTCAAACAAATAAAGTCTATTCATACTCAAGTGTTACATGTCATATATGTAGCAGCAAATTCATTTGGGAGTTCATTGTGTTTGCTGTTATCAGTACTATTTCGCTGCATGCACGTCCTATAATTGAGAAGCGCTGTTAGATGGTGGATGGTATGCTAGGCGATATTTAGCACATGGCAGTGGTGCCACGCGTATTGACTCCATTCGTTTAACATTATCCACTGACACAGTTGAATTATCCCATTAAGCTAAATCCACGGCTACGCGGACGAAGCATCGATCTTTTCTAATCCTGACTGACCGGTACAGAAAATTAGAAAAACAGTTTACGAATGCTGATCTCGTCGCAAAAACTTACAATGCAGCTGCAAATGTCCTTGAAATGACGGATTAGAAAGAGTTTGCCAATCCATGCGCCGCCGTTGTGAAGCGTGTATAATTGTGAATGTAAGAACTTTGAGCTGTTGTTGGAAATTGGATGAGTGTCGAATTGTGAAGTATCGCCCGATAAAGGGTTTTAATCTATTAACTTTTTCTCCTTTTTGTATCTTCGTGTATTACATGGGAACATCATTTGACGTCATCCAGCAAAGTATTAAACCACCCGGGGCTATAGAAATGGTTTCCTCGTAGTAGTATTTTCGTCCGTACATTTCAGTGGGATGGTAGCTTCTTTTATGCTTTTTACCTCCTCTAACAGTCCGTACGTTGAATTTTGAATAATCCTGTATATCTTATGTTTCTCGAATTTCTAGGGAATTTAAAATTGCTCAAATTCATTAGGTATTGAATACATTTATAAATCAAAGGCATTTCAAATAGGTAATCAAAATATTCTTTCTTTTCAGGGAGATGTGCGAATTGGTGCATTCGTATGGTGGACAGATTTATCTAGATGGCGCCAACATGAACGCACAAGTCGGACTATGTCGGCCAGGCGACTACGGATCGGACGTCTCCCACATCAATCTTCACAAGACTTTCTGCATCCCTCATGGCGGAGGAGGACCCGGCATGGGACCCATAGGAGTGTACGTTGCCACTCTATTTGGTTCTAGCTCCATTTCATTATCAGATTAATTAGCCCGCTTCGGTGATCATCTGTTTGCACGTTATATTGATTGGCCGTAGCTATACTTGCAAAGTGACGAATTCAGTCCAGTTATTGAGGATGGGGGACTCTGTCAAAGTTTTATTCTGCAATATTTCTCTATAAAATGGAGGGGTGTGAAGGGCAGCCCACCACTGATGAAATATCTAGGGGTCATGAGCTTTCATATAATAAAGTGGCGAAGTAGTTGCAATGGTTGGGGAACTCTGTCAAGATTCCCCCCCCCACGGGGAATGTACAGTGAAGTAATTTATGATTTTTATGGAAAACAGAGTGTACAAAGAAACAGGCCACCTTTGTTGACGTATATAGGGGTCTTTAGCTTTAATACGAAGAAAAAATGCAAAAAGGTGCAGTGGTGGAGGCTGGAGGACTCGTTCTTTGCCAGATATTTCAAATATGTAGATTTTACGAAAATGGAAGAAATTTTGTTATTAATCTGAGCAGGTAGAGATATTTGGCGGTGGAAATGATAAAACTAACGATGAATAGTAGACAATATTGTACCTAAGGCGGACAACCAGACTTATACCCGGTGCCACGGTAACTAGTGGCGTTCGCACTATGTTACCTTATGTATATATCAGAAGCTGTTATAAGAATATGGAATCTAGCCTAATTTGTCTTCGATATTTCTTAGCCCACACAAAAAGAAACTCACAGCAGAGAATAAATAATAAAATATTGCAATGGCTTGAATGTTAAATTATAATAAGAACAGACTTCAACATGAAAAATTATGCGTTAAATATTTATCAATTTGGATTATTTCGAATTCATTTTATATCTTTAAAGAAGTCTTTGTTTGCTTAGTGTTCTCTGATAGGAAGGATAATTCATATGATGAAATCCATAATTTTTTTCTTCGTTGAGAGATAACACTCCCCAAACCAAGCTCTCCAATGTCTTTACGTTGCTCTCCATAGAAAATTAATAGTGCTTAAATTTAAATTTCGGTGAGATAATCATAAATTTACTAAAATTAGAGCAAGAAATATAATTTTTATGTTATTTTTCTTTTGCAATATAATAAAATTAATGTGTTATAAATTAAGAATCACTATTCAGGTAAGAATAAATTTTGTATAAATTTGTTTCCCGTATTAAAAATTAAAGATTTTATTTATTGGGAGCCCAATCCCTATTTGTGCCCGTGGCCTCAACCGGAACAAAGAGACATTGGCAAAGAAAATTGCATTTTTACAACGCAAAAAATTTATTACCGATGTGTGTGCATTTAGAAATGAATATATTTCACATGACCTGAGAGAAACCAAAAACATAAGCTTACTCAAAGGAATCAATTCACGATAAGACGTAATAACTGAACCTGACATAATTCATTTACAAGGGCTCCTCTACTGTTTGAAAACAGTGAAATAGCATCATTTTAATTTCTTTTATATATTACGATCAAACATTGGTAATGATAAATAAAGCAAGGTAATACAAAATAGCATCAGCAGAAACTTTCCTTAATTTGCAAACATAAATTTATTTGAAAATAATAAAATAGCAATCTTGTAACGACAGCAGGTTAAGGGAGTTGATTCTTGTAACAATAAACTATCAAACGAGTTAAATCACTTCCATAAACTTAAGAGGAATTCTACTTTATTCAGATGGCTAAGATTTATAATTTACAACTTTTCAGGAATAAATAAATATCAGATAACAAAAAAAGAAATAAGATAATTTTATTTTAATATTTAGATCTATATCTGATTACGTTATTTTCTGCCGGAATACACGCAAAACTCTTATCAGTGGAAATTATTGCTATATGCGCGGGAATTGATTCTTAAACTTTAAGTTATTTATGCGTTCTAATAATTTTCAGGAAGGCCCACTTAGCTCCATTCCTGCCTTCTCACCCCATCATCAATCCTTTGGAAGGATCGACATCGCGATCTTTCGGTGTGGTCAGTGCTGCTCCTTGGGGATCGTCGGCCATTCTACCCATTTCCTGGGCTTATATCAAGATGATGGGTCCTCGTGGACTCAAAAAGGCCACTGAGGTTGCCATCCTTAACGCCAATTACATGTGCAATAAGCTGAAGGATCACTACAGTATACTATTCTACGGGAAAGGAGGTAAAAGCCGTTTAGTATTATTATAATTATTAAGGACAGCAAAACCTCTTGACTGTGTCCTTTAAGTGACAACTCTAAAACGACGTGCTAACGAGAAAGATGAAATATCGAATCCAGGATAAAAACACCATAATTATATACTTTAGCCTTATAATATAATGGTGTCGGTATATTTATAGTGCTGCGATTTTATGATAATTTTACTATATTACTTATAAAGTTCAAAATAAATTAAAATTTAAAAATTCGAAATTTTAAATAATGTTTATCACTATAAAAATTCTTGAGTTAGTACCAAAATATATATCATTAAGTAGTTTTTTTAAATGAAATTCTGTAGGAGTTCTGTAGCTCCTTTATGTTTTTTGGGGTACTGATTACGAATAAAATTTTAGTTATGGCCAAAAAACATCAAAATTTCTTTCCCAATTTTAACTTAGAACTCAAAAACTATTAATTTTCAAACTATCAATCATCATCATGCCATACAAAAATAATCAGCAGAAATTTCCTGCATCTTAGGTTTATACAACTTTTTCAGCACCGCTTATTTCTGAGCTGATGAGCCACTACTGGCTTCTAGTGAAACCAGTTTGTAATATTTTACAATTATGGTTATACTTTTATACAAATTGACAATAACTCCTAACTCATATCAGAGAAATTAATTTCTTCTTTAAGTAGTCCATAAATGTTGAAACAAATCTTAGTTTGTAGAATTTTTTCTTTAACATAAGAAGCAACCGTTTCTATTAGATTGGCAACATATTTTGCCATTTTTATAAGTCGACGTTCAATAGCTGATTTACAATACCACTGGCAGTAGCCAAAATGTGCATGAGGCAAGCACAGAAATTGAAAGTTGCGAACTTGGCGAAAAACTGCATTTTTCCTGGCATAAAGTTATTGCACACAGTGAATTTAATATGCATTTTGGCTGCATCTATGCGAGCAGGAAAATGCCTAAAAGAAAACGTCAAGGATTGCTGTAATTTAAGATGGTTCAATCAAATATTTTTTTTGAATTTTACTACTGATATTCAATTAACGCTTCCACGTGACTTCAGAGTTGTATGATTATTAAAATTTAGGGTTAAAATATATCAATGAAAGATAAAATGTATAATTTTATTAACTAAAGTTCTTCCCGTACAATAAATTCTCTAATCTGTGTTTCTGAAAGTATTCTAGTCATATCTGAAGTAAATTAATGAACAAATTAAAGATGAAATCTTGACATGTATTTTATGATTAAAACTTATTTGTTTTTATAAAATGTTTTATTTTCAATTTAAGAGAATCAATATTAATTTTTATTTTCAGGAACTGTGGCTCATGAATTTATCATTGATGTTAGAGATTTGAAAAAGACAGCCAACATTGAAGCCATGGACATTGCCAAGAGACTTCAAGATTATGGTATAGAATATTTTTTTTTCATTTGATGAATAAAAACATCCACCAATCACCAATATTATATGTCATTAAAAATTTAAAGGGTTACTACATTTTATTTATAATATAATTTTTTAAAGGTACTTTTATATATATATAACTGAATTGAGAAAGAAACATATAGATATAGACTGGAAATAAGAAAAATAATAAATTTAAATATTTTGTGTAATTTTTTCCCAATTATTTTACTTAAAGAGTTCCATAACTTCATCAATTTTAGATGAAAGAAATGAAACGAAATGTGGATAATATTTATGAAAAAAATTTTAATTCGTTATTCTTTATTCTTTACTTTAGACTTGTTTACTTTTGAATATCTCATATACAGAGTACAAAAAGTTAAAAATTGTAATCGTCAATTCTAATAGAAGATTTTAATTTCTCCGAATGTTTAGACCTCCGAAATTAAAAAATGGAATCATATCTTCTGTCAGTTTGTCTCTTTGTGAACAGGATAACTGGGCATCGCAATATCTGTAAATTTTGGACGAAATACGTCAACATGAATTATGCCTGATCGCCGTCTGTATACATGTGAGCACGATGTATATGTTGATCTGTTTATTCGTGAGTAGGCGAGCGCAATAACTTAAAAGCGCTACAATAAGTGAATTTCAATATATGATTTTCACAACAAAACTTGCTGTTCTGTGATAAATTTTGGACTTAATTCTTCCAAGCCTGTTTGTTTGTCTGTCCATGTATTTGCGAACATGATTACTCAAGAACACCATAAGCAAGATAAATGAAATTCGATATGTTGTCATCATACAAAAAATGTTGCAATAATAATTGTAGTTGCATAATAGTTGCAATAATAAAAAGTTCAGATATACAGGGTGTATCAAAACTGTTGCACCGATAAATTAACTCCTTTTTAACCTCTTTATTCTTTGTAAATAACGGCAGGTAGTGAAATTTTGAACCCAATACCTGAAGGAAGCTTAAAGTTTTGTTAACGTGTGTAATAACTGCTATGCGTAAATTTTCGGAGTCAAATGGGAGACATCTGGGCGGTACTCCGTTTCCCTACCATGTGAAGCATATTCTGAGTGTGCCTTTAATTCTTTCACTGTTGAACACAAATGGGGGATTAAGACAGAGTATACTATACATTATAATGAAATAAAGGCAGAAATAGTAATTTGAGAAGCTTTAGATACACACATAATTGTTCTGTATGTAGCTTTTCAACGCAAATCAATGCCTCGAACAGGCTTCACAGTGTTTGGTGTAAAGCGGACTACCGCATGGATGCTGTCCACGTGATCAAGAGAAGTAATATAGAGCAATTATTACTCTACACGAAAAACATTTTAAGCTTCCGCCTGCAATATGTTCAAATTTTTCTTCCCATAGTTGTTTACGAGGTCATAAGAGGAGAAGAATTTGCAATCGGTGCAATTTATTTGAATTACCCTGTAATTTCAAATTTCGTTTCCAATAGGTCGAAGGAAATGATTACTCGATTGCTAGACTTAATTCATTTTTCAACGAAGCTAAGTGCTACAAAACGTGCTATAAGTTTATAAGTATTCGAAAAAGACGAGGAAAGTATCGTCCGCTGGATTTGTAGAAAAGCGCGGGTATATAAAGTGGGTTTTTAAATCTGTGTTTCCTTGTATTTAGTGAAAGAAAACGGAACTGGAAACTTCCATTCTTCTTGAAATCAGTACAGATATTTGCTAGATTCAATGAGTGACTAGGATGTAAGTCTCCACATGGAACTAATCAGTCTATGCTGTAATAACCCTTTTCTTTTGTGTCACTCCATGTGTAATGGTTACGTTCATAGGTAAACGGAACGCACGAATAGAGAACCAACGTGTAGTCTATAGATCTTATCCTTGAATGATTTTAAAAAGGATAAGACACATTACTGCTTCTCAGCAAGAATCACAGTTTTAAAATGACCTTCTGAGTTTGCAACCATTTGTAATCCAACGGTTAAGTCTGATTTCTCTTATCTTTGTTTTCAGGATTCCACGCCCCCACAGTGTCATGGCCAGTAGCTGGCTCCCTCATGATCGAACCCACCGAATCGGAAGACAAAGACGAATTGGACAGGTTTTGCCAAGCCATGATCAGTAAGTTAATAAATTAGATCAGATCCGATGTTTCTTTTCCTCCTTTTACCAATATTTATTTCTGTTAAAAAAGAAACAATTTTTTCTTCTTGTTTTTCAATTTAATTCATGGTAAGTGCTGGAGGCAGCTTTAAAAAAATACAAAATAATTTAAATAATGTTTCAATAAATTTCTTGTTCATTAAATGAATGTATTCGAAAAAGGCAGCAATTTCCCGCCAACTTTGGTGAATGAGAAAGACGTCAAGAAAATAACTGCTTTCTGTTATAGTTTAAAAGAATACTTGTTATGTAAATGTTACAAAGAATACTTTAATTTGGGAACTTAGTTTGAATTGTGTTACAATAAACGAAGAAAATAAATGAAGTTGATATATTTTTTAGACCTAATAACTTTGTGTAACGCATAGGGGGAATGCGGTGACATTGATATCCTTTTTTTGGAAAGCTAAAAAAATGATTTTACCAATGGAAATAATTAGAACTAATAAACTATATTTATACATTTGTTAATCTAATATAGGATCTCAGTCGAATTTTGATCAGTAATGAAATAATTAAATACTTATTACACTTTTTTCCTAAAAAGGGATTTGTATCAATCTGTCCCATAACAGGGGTACATTGATACACACGGAAAAATCGAAAATAGTGGGTTCAAAGGGAAGATGTTTTGTGAAATAAATTGCAGATCTATATCAAATTTCGTACCCAGACGGTCAAAGGGAAGGTTTCCAGCTAGTACCTATATTCTATTTGCTGTAATATATGGTTGAAACTGTTAAATTTCTAACCCTCATAAGAAGCTGCCATAAAGAGAAAAAAATTAAATAATTAGCTAAAACTTTAACGCTGTTTTGAGTTTATAATTTTAAAAAGTATTGGAATTTTTAAAATTTTAACATTATTACAATAAATTTCGAAAAATTATGAAAGAAATGATAACATACACACATCGGGCGGGTTAAAAGTAAGTCCGCTATTATTCATTATATAAAAACGTTAATGATTTGGACTTATATTTTTATATAGTTAAAGTAGCTAAAAAGATGAAAAAAAAACCACTCTTTTCAGAACTTAAACGAAAGTTTTGTATCGATTTAATATTTTTTTAGACATTAAATAACGAGTAGTTGCATATTAGACACAATTAATCGCAACGTAAATTTTACAGCGGTTAATATTTTTACCTTAAATGTTCTATGTAAATTGCAAAAAAATAGTTATTATCAAATTTATAATTGCTGATCTAAAAATTATCTTTTTATTCCATGAATTAGATTTCTCTAACTAATAGAATATATTTCATATTTGCAGATATCCGTCAAGAAATTGCTGATATTGAGAAAGGAATATCTGATCCTGAAATAAATGTGCTGAAGGTAAAATTCATTATTAATAAATGCATATTCTTTTCAAACTTATGTAAACTGACAATTTTATTTCTTTTTCCCCAGATGGCGCCGCATACGCAAAGAGTTGTCTGTTCTTCCGACTGGGATAGGCCTTATTCGAGAGAGAAAGCAGCGTTCCCAGCGGTAATTCCCTAATTATTTTACGCTTATTTTTATTATAAACTAGTAGTACGCGCATGGCGTTGCCCGTGGCATAATGACTTCAACAAAATAAAAAAGCCCAAAGTTTTGTGATTTCGCCCTCGATTTTTATTACACGCAGGAACTTTCTTTTAACTAAAGATATCAGCATATATGCGCGACTATGAAACGTATAAAACAAATGAATCAAATGATTCTTGGATCAGTAAAATGAAATAATTAAGATTAGCTGACGCAATGAAATGATCGAGAGCATGATGTGACTGTCGCTTGATACCGCCAGCCAATCGGATGGTTGAAATGCATTCTGGGAACTCAGAGTAATCTTGGGTCGGACGAAAGCTTCTTCGATTCGGATATGCGAGAGAAAATGTTTTGAACTGATAAATAAAAAAATTCATAGAAAATCGGAGGAAAAAGATATTTTAACCATTCTTGTTTTAAAACAGGGATAAATATTCCGGTTTATACCTAAAAAATTGAAAATGATAGCGTTATTAGAAAGTCGAATACAAGAAAATAAGATTTGAAAATCAAAAATATAAATGAAAAGTAACTATTATTTAAAAATTTCTCAAAAGTCAGTAAATCATGTTAAAAATTCAAAATAAACTTTATTAAAACCAGAACCTTAGAGAAGGGCTCTGACCAGAGAGGGAACAAAACGCACGTATCCGATCGAGTAACAACTCACGGATGAAATTATTCATAATTTTTTACTCGTGGCGCCAGCAACCGTTAAAATAGAATTTCATTTATGTTGATGCAATACAATATTCAGTTTTTCCCTCTTATCATAAATCCACCTTCATCGCCCCCCCCCGGTGCTATTTTTCGAGCGTGACCTTGGTTGTGTGAAAAAAACTCCGGAACGTTTTACGCAAACGGACGAATTTTATAAAAACCCAACTATTTTTTAAAAATTGCTCAAAATTCAGGAAATTATGTTACACGCCCAAAAGAAACTTCATTAGAACGAACATTGTTCATTCTATCCGATGGTGCGTGGATTGTTTTTCAACGATCATTAGGAAAGATACTACGGTCTTAAACGTGACAAAAATTACCCAACACTTTAAATAAAAAAAATTTCTAGATTAAATTTTAAAATTCCGGCTTCGAGGTGCATTGAGTCACCGTTACGACTACCTGTGTGTCAAATTTCATGGCTGTAAGTGCGATAGATTCGTCTGGACATCGCACACACTCACTCAAACAATGCTTTTTATAAGTATAGATGAGATTATTTCGTGATAAATTAAGGTAATATTCTTACTATTTAAAATCACTACTGTAGTATTAATCTGTCTATAAGGTACAGACTTTACTAGTAGAAATACTATCGACAAGATTTCATAACATTTATAATAACAAGTTATTTAATCTAGAATTATTAATAGATGAAAAGCAGGAAATTTTTTTTAAAAAAAATCAAAAAAGTAAAAACGTACTTTAATTAGTAAATTAATTAAAATATTTTTTATGAAAAAACTGTAGGTGAAAACAAAGATTGGAAAATCGCAAGACGCTAAAAATATTAATAATTAAATAATTAATAAATTAAATAATAAAAATGTTAATATTAATATAAATAATAAATAATTAATTAAGATAAGCAAATAAACTATATTGAATATTAAAAGAAAGAAATTTCTAAAATATTTATTAATATTTAAAATGCGTAAAAGTGATCGAAATCGCAAGTTTCAAGAGTATTTCTAACACATCATCCCCTCACATTTTTAAAATTTTGTTTTCATCTCCAGATTTTTATAAGAAATTTACATCAGTAAATGCGTGTTATCAATTTTTATCAATAATTATTTTACTTATGAAATGAATTTCTTTATCGCAGGATTTTGTGAAGCCAGAAACGAAACTTTGGCCAAATGTAGGACGAATTGATGACGCCTACGGCGATACGAACCTCGTATGCACATGCCCGCCTGTTTCAGCATACATGAACTGACTCATCGAGAATCGAATTCTTCATCTATGTCTTATTACATAATTACTCATCGTTCACTTTTTAAAAATAAATTTATTGCATCGTAAGAGAGTTACATTTTTATTACACATAATAATGAAATTGTTCCGATCGAACTTTTGAAACAGAATATATCTCTATAAGTAAGGTGACGAATACAAAATAGATGGACAGCGAATAAAGGAAGGATATACAAAACAAAGGAATTTTCATAAAGTTTTACAATATTTATGTGACAAAAATTGTTTCGCTCAAATAAGAAAAATAAAAAAAGAAACATTTCCTGCTGTCTTACCAAAGAAAAATTTTAAATAAACTAAGCATTTTGATATATGAAACAATTATCATTGCTCAATTTTTTTGTATAGTGTCAATGGGATTCATATTTTTAATCTACTTTAGGGCATACGAGAAACCTGTAAATATCACCTGTTTGTCGACACGTTGTTCTTTCATAGGGCTACAGAGCTGCCGCACTATCTGGAATTTTGATAAATATGTTTTTTCGTTTTTAATCTTATTCGCTTACTTTTTCATTCTCAGAGTTTCATGCCTTACAAAAATGCATGAAAAAGTAATAAAAAATTGAAAAAAAGACAAAAAAATGAATCAACAAGTAAGAGAGAAGCATACCTGATCTGTAAAGTACTCTGCGACTCAAAAATTTGTTCACTGCACAGAAAATCCTGATAGAAAAAGCAACCCTTTCTCCCTTTAATTTAGACGGGCTATGGGCTGCCTGGAGGGCAGCTCTGACTGGCGGAGCCAACTTAACGAGAAAAAGGATACTCTTTTTAATTTATTTTCTTTCCCCCTCACTCCCACACAAAGTGGCAATCTCATTGGCTATTTATGGTTATTGGTTCCGGATTACGTTGCGTCGACAGAATCACATCTGGTTGATTGATTATTTGCTTTCTCTTGATAGAAGGCTAGATTTCTTTTGAAGAAGATATTCATTTTTGGAAGAGTGTTATCGAGTGAAGTGGGCGCGGAGGGAAGTGTGTATGTGGAGCTCTGATTTTTCTTTTTTCGTCAGCAGAATCGTCACATCAACATACACTTGATTTTCTGTTAGTAAAACTAGTAGTAGATGTCATACGCTGGTTATTTAATTTGTTTGAAAAGCAAGAAAATTCATACCTGGCTTTTGAATTAAAAAAATTGGCCTACTGAAATATAAAGTAGCTTTATAAAAATGCATTATCTTGATAAATATTGTCCTGCAGCCCTCCTCGTTTCTCAGCTCACGAGCCGCCACTGCTTTGATGCCTTGTAAGAACACATGAAAATATCGTTTAATGTCGGAATTCCTTTTATATTCTCGCCTCAAAGTGGAGGAAGGAAGTCTTTAACAGAATTTAATTCTCATAATATATGAACTTATTCTGTGAATGAAAAACTTTCATTATTTGCTGTTGAGTTGATGGGAAATCACTTGGAGTTTTTTTTTGGCGAGGGGGCGGCTCAATTCCTAGCGATGCTGTATGTCCCTTTTGGAAATTGGGCCCTCAGGTTTAACTTCCTCTAATTTCAGTGAAAGAAAATGCTCTTTGTATTATATTTCACAAAATTTCTGATTATGAACAGATAGAAATAGTAGTAGAAACACTACATAACTAAGTAAACGGCAATTCTCAGAATCCTATGCCACCCACTTATTCAGCTCAAATTATTACGATAATCAAGTAATTAAACAACAGCAAACATTTCGGCCTAGGTAAAATGCAAAGTATTGAAATCAAGATTCTTCAGTTTCATTCAATTACTTATATCCTTAAACTTTTTAATAAGTTTTTGCTTCTATCTTATTACCACAATTCCTTGAAATCAGTCTCTATAATTATGTTTCCTAGGCTAGAACAGGACTCAAAACTGCCTCAAAATTTCCGATCTTCATCTTAATGAGCTCAAATGCTAAATCTTTGGAAAATGAATTTAAGTCAGGTTATTACCCCTGAACAGTTTCAGAGAGAGAGAAAGAGTTGACTCAATAACTCATCCCTTGAATAGCGATTAACGCAGGTAAGACGAAAGCACTAGTACTCAGTAAAGCCTTATTTTCACTACCTGTGGCTTGGGGTATGTCGTCTGAACCCCGTCATACCTTCCACAGTGGGAACGTAAAATCTTGTTGGTGCTCTAGGTGAATCGAATTTTGGCTCGAGACTTTTAGTGAAATGTCGGCAAATGTTCAGACATCAAAGGTCTGCTATC
>BGPR01009533.1:8208-19067 GCA_013235015.1 Araneus ventricosus
TCTTTTATGCATTTTACTTATGAAACATGTTCTTGGATTTGAACCATTCATGTGTTGCAGCTTAGCCAAGCCTGGTTCTTGCGTACAAAACCTTCTTTAAATAAATTGTCTTTTAAAAACACTGCATTTTAAATATTTGCATTCCACTTATGAAACATGTTCTTGGATGTGAACCATTCGTCTGGTGCAGCTTAGCCAAGCCTGGTTCTTGAGTACACACCTGCAACAAACCAAGCCAGGATTGGTCTTACTTTCAGTGGCAAATGCAGAATCAAATATTAGTCAGCATTTGATTTTTTTAAAACATGATCAAGTTTGTAGGCTGGCATACCTTCTATAAATTGCGAGTAAGTTTAGTTATACAGTACAACTGTTGTTAACCGAACTAAAGAGGGGGAAGCCGTTTCGAATAACGGTTTTTTTGGCTAAGCTATAAATATCTACGTATTACTATTTTGTATCTAATTACAATATGTAGAGTAGACCGGGGCTAATTGGCCGTTTTTTCTTCTAAGAATTTTTAAAAATAGGGAATTCAAAATTTTAAAGATTTTTTTAAAGCTGACAGTATTAGCGAACCTTCAGAAATAATTCTCCATACACTGTAAAAAAAATCCCGTAAAATGTACGGTTTTAAACTGGCAGCTGGGTTGGTTGTGCAAAACCGTAAAAGTTACGAAGTAAATCCGTAGGCACAACGGTTTTTTACCATATGAAATCAAGTTTTCTCCGTAAAAATTAAGTCATCGAAGTAAGTGACGTCATCGACTGAGTTGAGTTGTTTTCTCCTTCTGTTTGAGTTGAGTTGAAATGTGCTGATGTGTATTATCAATTAGGAATATTAATTAATCAAGGCTTAATTATTAATTTCAATTAGTTTAATCAATATAATTTTTAATTGAACTTACTTGGACAATTTCGATGCAAGATAGTGTTAAAACTTCTAACTCCTCCGAGCCGGGAATAGAAACCGCGTTCATAGAAACAAAAGGCAGTCGCTCTAACCACTAGACCACCGGAGACTTCATGAAAGGAAGTAAAAATAATCTATTTGAGTTTTAAATTCACTATAGCTCTAGTGGCGCCACCTAAAGGTGTAAAAATCAACTATTGCCAGAACACGCGTTTTAAGGTTAACTTTCATGAGTGACAACAGGTTACTGCAACATGTATAAACAATAGCGGAGATGGAACCCTATTAAAAACATGAAATGAATGCAATAAAATTACATTTAAGAAAAAGGAAAGTTATCGTACGGAAAGCAATACCATATGACGAAAAATAGAATTTGAACTGACGATTTTAAACCGTTTATGGCTGGAGAGGAAAACGGTGAAAAACCGTTTTGTCAACAAAACAGCTTTAAACCGTCAAATATACGGAAAAGTCCGGGGAAAAAACGGATATTTTTTACAGTGTAGTAAAATTTTAATATATTAACTATCAGTGTTAATTTAAAACCTCAAACTGACACCAAGTCGCTTGGTCCAACCTACTCCGACTGCGGGGTAAGTTGCACTACAAGCATGAAGCGACTATCACAAAACATTCTTCTATATTACTGTACTTTATTAATTTAAGTAACATAGTTGTGTTATTGTCCACATTGTGTGTATTATATACAAATTTTGTGCATTTCTATTCAATAGAAACTGAGATACAGCTTTTATGGTCATCGTCAAATAGTATTGTGTAATTATAATCAAAATTGATTCCGCATGGTTTTTCATAACAAGTATCTTGGATAATAAATCTGGTACAATTCCATCCCACATATTCAGAGATATTTCTATAACGCACATCCTGATAAATCCTGCGTAGCAGCGCGACCCAACGTGACCCATGCGAAATGTCCCAACTAGCTCCATATCGCCATTTTTGTTTCTCATGAGTGTAGGGATTTATTCTGAAAGCATTTCGATAAGCAAACAAGCCCTAAAGTAACAATGAAGAATTATTTTTCTGAATATTATTTGTAAAAACGGAAATTACAATTTATAAGCAAAGGAAAAAACAATTATTCATAAGTGAGGAAATTTACTCAGCTTAGAAAAAATTAGAAAATTCTGGCTGGCCAAAATATTAGAGTATAAAAATTATTTTTACATCATCGGAAAATTTGAAAAATTATGTTTTCAATGATATCAATTAAGTTGTCGTACGATTTTTAATTATACTACAACAATACTTTTCATTGTTGCAAAATATTTCAAACCGTTTTCATTGTTTAAACAAATATTTAATTGTTTGTTTCTCTTCCATTGTTGAAAGTTGAAAATATCTAATTGGATTTTACTTTCTTCTTTTGTTTGATGAATTTTTCTGTGAAATCTGAAAAGGAAGTCCTCAAGATAGTAAGTATATACTTAAATAATCCAGTAAACTGAAAGATTATCGTTGCTATGTTTTAATTCTTTTTATCAGCGTGTTTTAAGCCCCAATTAGCATGCTGCTGGACTTAAAAAGTTCCGCGCCAATTTAATGTTGAAATCAAATGCTTATTTTATGTTACTGTAAACAAGGAACAGAACAAGTGCAACGCTACGAAAAGAACGCGGGTTAAATGTCTATAGCAATTTGAAATTTAAAACTACTTTGTTAAGGGAACCATAAATATAAAATTATGCATAAGAGATTCAGTTGAAATTTTATTTCCGGCGATCAAGTTGGTCACAGAAGGCGACTAGTTACAAATATATACATACATTATAACAAATATATAGATATCTGATCTTATGGCAAATTCTTGAACAGTTATTCTGAACCACCCTATATAATGGATTTAATTAAACAGTTGAGAATTTGTTTTTTAAGAACAATAAAAATATATCGCTACTACTACCAATCGAATTTTCCTGGATGAATCGTTATAATGCAAATATAAACATATTACAAATATATACATAAAATAAACAATCATATCAGAAGCAAAAGCTACACATTAAAAAAACAATCATATACAACAAAATGTAAAAAACACTCCAATAAACGGATCGAAAGAAAATACCCAGAGTTTTAATAGGGATAAAAATTATATAAGAATAAACAAAAGGGAGGAATAATAATGTAAATAATATAAAACACAAACGCAGCGAATGCGCAATAAATGCTGCAATTATAGGAGTGTTGTGGAAATATATCAAATTCAAATTTATATGGAGAGACAAAAGGATGGAGAGTATTTCGGAAAAAAAGTACGGATGCTTCATCAGGGAAGGTGAAATCCGTACTGACTATCCATACTAAACGTAGAAAAATCCCAACACTTTCTGCGAATCGTGTTTGCCAAGAAAGCTGAAGAAACACTGCCTTCACTCCTAGTGTTAGGATAGACAAAAAAGCCAAATATGAATAACCAAGAATTAAAAATGTACATACCATAAATTTTTTTCATTTTCCGTCTATATTTTTCATCGCTTTCTTTGTCTCCATCGTAATCTTAATCGAACCTTCCCCCCAGCTCAAAACTTAGGTCGCGAAATCCAGAAAATTGATACTTTGAAAATATCCGGTCCCCAATACGACACCTTCAGTTCTTTGCCTTCTGTCCTACTGCTTGAATCTTTCCATTTTATGGTATGTACATTTTTAATTCTTGGTCATTCATATTTGGCTCTTTTGTCTATTCTAACACTCGGGGTTAAGGCAGTGTTCTTTTAGCTTTATTAGATAACACTGTTCGCAGAAAGTGTTCGGTTTTTTCTAATTATTCTACGGTTAGTATGGATTTCACCTCCCCTGATGAAGCATCCGTACTTTTTTACCGAAATACTTTCCATCCCTTTGTCTCTCAGTATAAATTTGAATTTGATGTATTACAAATATATACATGCATTATAAAAAATATATACATATCTGACCTTATGGGAAATTTATCCCGAATAACCCTACATAATGGTCTTAATTCAATAGTTGACAAGTTGTTTCTTAAGAACAATAAAAATATATCGCTACGATTACCAATCGAATTTTCTTGGATGAATCGTTATAATACTTTAGCCGAATTACACGCAATTCAATTGTGTGTGGCTACAGAACCAATAATTCCATACCAAAAGTCAGATGATTTCAATGAAAACGACTTCCATAAAGATTTTCAGGAGGTTGCCTCCCCAAGAAAATAAAACAATTTCTAACCTCGAGTCCGAAACACTGCGGTGGGCCGCGGTGGCCTAGTGGTAATGTATTGATCTCGGGGCCGAAAGGTTCCAGACTCGATACCCGATTCTACTGAAAATCCGACGTGTATTCGGCTTGCTGCACCTTAAATCATGCGTAGTAGCTAAACGCTTCTTCCGCTGTTCATGTTTGGAGTGGGGGTGCCATGTCAGGTGTCGTGCCTATCATCTGACCGCGGTTCAAAATGACGAGGTGTTGCTTCAAAATGGGACGTTAATATATAACTGAACTGAAAAACTGCAGCGTGATAATACGTTAGGCTTGATTCGCCTGTCTTGTCTTCATCTGACTTGACTGAATCAGCCGTTGCATTCTGCGCGTACCGAATTTACAACACGCAATTTACAGACAGAATGTTTGTCTGTCTGTTGGTAGCATATCAACTCTTTAAAGCACTAATTTCTTTCCTTTGTTTTTTTTCAACGGACGATTTTCGCATCATGGAATTTACAGATACCAGCCTAAAACATTGGCTTATTAAAATTTATTTTTAAAGGAATATAAATTCCTTCATTCAGTTTCGGATATACAATAGTCTGAGGCATTTTAGACGCTTTACCATGGTAACAACGTCAAAAGCTTCTAAGTTACTGAATGGAAGGTTTTAATTTGAATTTCGCCTTTTGAGTAAAGGTTTAACTAGTTGATTTTTCTATAAAACATATTGTGTGTTAAGACTGGATTGCAAAGAACTTTTTATGTGGAATCCCCTTAAACGCGAAGCTTCTTAAGCAAAACCGTAATTTTCAAACACGTTATAAACAATTACCCTGTAAAAATTTTTCAAAAAACTTTTTAAGCATTTTTTCTAGAATTCTATTCTATTTATTTTCAATTTCAGTCAAGAGTATATTTCTTAGATTTTTATTTCTATTTTCTTTATATCCATTTTTTAGCACATGTTAACTGTTTTATTCTAGGGATACTAAAGGACATAACTGTGCATAACATATTAAAGTTCTGTAAGTTTTCTTATCAGTTTAAAAAAAAAATCCTATGATGCGAAATATAAGTTTTTAGTTGAAAGTATTTTCAACAATACACGCAACAATAAGCGTAACGTCAAAAATTAATATTTTTAAACAAACATATATTGTAGATATTATATTGTTGTGAAATAATTAAATCATTGTCTAGTTTCCGCAGCGTTCAATAAAGCAGAAAAATGAACAATGAATATAAAATGGATTGTTGTTCACTACAAAGTAAAGAGTGAATTGACGACGTTAGATTTTATTTTTCAAAGTGCTATTTATTTTGAGACTTTGTATCAATAAAAGTGACTGATTTTTACCTTATTTGAGTGATAATTTTCACATCTGCTTTCTCTGCCGTTTTTCATCTGCTTGCTCAGCCATTTTTCATCTGCTTGCTCTGCTTTTTTCATCTGCTTACTCTGCCCTTTTTCATCTGCTTGCTCTCCCTTGTTTCATATGCTTACTCAGCCATTTTTATCTGCTTGTTCTCCCTTGTTTCATCTGCTTGCTCTCCCTTGTTTCATCTATGCTTGCTCCTTCTTTTTCATCTGCTTGCTCTTTCTTTTTCATCTGCTTGCTCTGCCTTTTTTCGTCTGCTTTCCTGCATCGTGTCATACAAGTTATTGCATATTGCAAATACAATGGCTTGTATGACAGTCACTACATGACTATGGATAATGACCAAGCTTCTCATATTTGGAGTCTATTACAACCTGCTGCCTGTGGATGCAAGATGCAAGGCTGCCTTGCTGCCTATCCTTTTTCTTTGCTATCTCATGATTTCCTTGGATCTTGCTATCTGTAAAGATAAGCTGGATGGAATGAAGGTGAATCAAGAAGAATTTCAGATGAAAATCGGTGCATTTACCCATACAAAACAAAAGCAGTTTGATAAAAAAAATCCATTCAAACTGTGCTGATGAAAACAGTGGCGTAGCTAGGGTTAGTGGCGCCTGGGTCATATGATTTTTTCGCTCTCCTCCGTCATCATCAGTGACTTGGCTTGTGCAAACGGCGCCCGGGTCATGTTATTTATTTCACCCCTTAATCGTATTTTACTTTAAAAAGACACATAAATGCATTAACGTTTTGTCACCACAGCAAGTGGCGCAGCGAAAGTAAGTGGCGCCGGAAAATAAAGATATTTTTTATGCTTGTCATCATCAGTGGCTTAACAAGCTTAAATAGAGCGAGAGGAATGATATTAGTTTTACGTCCTTTTCATCATATTTCAGCAGGCATGTGTCTTTGAACCTAAGACTTTTGGATCCGGAGTCGCGTATCTTAACCACTAGACAAAAGGAATTCCCATTGGCCGGATGTAGATACTGACTTATATACATTACAGAATAAGATGGCGCAGCACGGTGCACTACAGGAGCAACCCCCAGCTTGCTTGATATTATCTGAATATCAAGGAAGCGATAATTGCATGTGTGTGCTGCGCAGATTGCTGCCCCCATTGTTTGTGCGCAGGCACGTGCTATGAAATGTGTCATAGACTTCGAAATGGGAGAACTGCTTTGATGTAGGAGTTATAGTGCTGCCATCTGTCGGATATAGCAGAAGATGGAATTGATGTGATTTGTGGTAATGCCGTCTATTAAGTGGGACTGAAAGTTGTTGTTGCGTGTTCTTCGTCCGTTAGTCACCACTTTAGCAGGCACTTGCTTCTGAACCTAAGACCGTGGGTCCGGAGTCGCGTATCTTAACTACAAAACAAAAGGATTTCCCATTGCCCGGAGGTAGATACTGACTTATATACATCACAGAATAAGATGGCGCAGCACGGTGCACTACAATATTTTGGTTTAAATATGGCATACAAGCAGTAGGTTTTGACTTCACGGCTCCCGAGGCATATATACACCCTTGCCCCAGGGCTCTACGCCATTGGATAAAAACTGATGCCTTTATGCAGCAGAACGAAACCAGTTGGATGAAAAATCCACTCAAACTTTGCAGATGAAATTGCAAATGAAAACCGGTACCCCTACTCAAACATATCGAAACTAGCTAAATGAGAATCCACTCAAACTGTCAGCGAAATTGTGCACGACAAACATAACCAAACTTTCCTGCACCCAATAGAAAATGAAGAAAGCATCACCTTACTTGTTTTCTGATAAAGGAGTTCAAACTAAAATCAATCCAAAATCATTCAAAGTACTTATACTTTCTAAGAAATGAAGACCAAAACGGCATTTCCACCAACCACTAAATTCTTGAAATACCATCGAAGGAAACATGATTTCCAGAGAAAAAGAAATTAAATTCACGCCAAAATCAGTTGCAATATCTCCGATTCGATGGAGGAGCATCTGTACCAATTGGTTTAACCATGTATACTTATGTGTATTAAATTGTATATCTATGTTTTCTAAATGTATATACAGGATGGCAATTATTGAACTATATGAAAAAAAAACCTTGAAAACTTTTGAACCATTGGCGAGATTCAGTTAAAACTTGGCGGATGAATGCAGGGCATGTTGAAATTTTTTGAGCATGTGCAATCTTATTGGTGCTGTTCATTTTTCGTTGAAAATGTCGAAATACCGCGTTTCTGAGCGTATATCAATCGTCAAGGCCCACTATTCGAACAATAACAGCCCGATTGTGGCTCAAAGGAAAATTTGCGACCGAGTACAAGCTGAAAGCACCCGGTCCAAGTGTTATAAAAGTCAAAAATGTGATTGAAAAGTTCGAGAGAACTGGTAGTGTCGATGTCTCGACACTTCATCAATTTTTGCAGAATTTTGCTCTTCGTCAGCGCCACGTCATAGTCATTGATGACAAGCATATCGAACATTTCATAAACTAAATCCGAATATCTGTAGTTACTTTTAAAATTTCAATAACATTTTTCAACTCAGTAGTTTTTGAAAAATTTATTTTTATTTCATATAGCTCAATAATTGTCACCCTGTATATCGTGTTATAAATATTTCAAATTTTTTAAATGATGTTTTTACTGTCGGTTTTCTCTCCATCTACCAGATAAGTAGTTGTATATAAGGGATTTGCTTGTAATTAATTACCACCTATGTTTTCGGGTGTTGCGTGTAGATTAAAAGGCTCTTGTGCTCTTCCTGCCTGGTGTTGGGCGGCGTCTGTGTCCCTACTGCTGGATTGTTTCTCTCTCCTCCGTCCTGTTGCAGGCCTTAAACCCTGTGGGGGTAGGCAGGGTCTGGATGAGTCATGGAGTTATGGAGATGCAATAGCTGAAGCTGAAGAACACGGTCATTAACCAAAATTTTGTAAATTATCGATTCAGGCTGAAATGGAATCTTCGAAAAGATCAATGCAACATAATTCTTTCTTACGATCTGGGCATTCTGCTAACGATGGCCTTTATTTTGTGATGGAAGATGAAATAATGATGAACAAGCCTGCCCTTTTTAAACTCCAGTATACTTGTGAATATTGAGCGCATCTCAAGTGTGTATTGTTGTATCTCAAGTGTGTATTGTTGCATCTCAAGTGTGTATTGTTGTATCTCAAGTGTGTATTTTCGTCTTTAAACGTTTAAACTCCTGGTGTGTTTTTAGAGGATTCGGTGCTGCGTGTTTTGACTTTTTAACCCTTGCCTTTTGGAAATGGTCTTTTAATTTTTTATAAAATACGACTTTTAGAATCATAGTGTGTTTTAATGTTTTTGTGATTATGTGTTTTCGTTTTTAATTATATATGCGTTTGCAAAATTTTTATGATTTTGTGTATTCTCTGTGTTCAACTTTTTATTTTCTAGCGCTTTTTTTGTTTACTCGTTGTGGCTTTTGTTCTTTGTGTGTTTGTTGGTTCTAGCACTCTGTAAATGAAGTTTTCTCTGTAGTGTGCTTTTCTTTAAGTAAATAAATAAATACATCAAATATTTTGAAGACAGAAGAAAAACGAAGTGATTCTTTTATAGTTCAATTTCGACTCACTTCCTGAAGTATTAAGAATTTTGAAATTTTCTAGACTTGTGTGATCTGGGTGTCAATACACTATTTTAATATTTTCAATAACTTAATTACCAATTATTCTATTAATTTAATTAAATTTTGATTCCATGTGAGTGATGCCACCTAGTAGTGAATTTAAGAAAAATTGTTTACTAGATTCTATAATATTTATAACGAATTATAAGTACTAAGTAGTAAAAAATATTAGTAAAACACTAGTAGTAAACACTAGTAGTCTTTAAGAATTGCTTTTATCAAATCTCTTTCCATTGAAGAAGACGGAAGATATGCACATCTGTCTTAGCTTATTTCAACGTCATTGACAGTCAATATTATTAAAGCTCTGGACTTTTCACTTCCTAAACTTCCTAGGTAACAGATTTCGATGACGTGCGTCAACGATTAAGTCAGAATTAATGTAACTCTTGCTTTTGAGTGACTTAATCCATCCGTGCCGGAGTTATTTTCACGGATTTGGAAATAAGACTGTCAGAACACGGTTTCATAAGAAATGAGTTTATGCATTCTCATTAGCATCTTCGGTGGCTGATCATGACTCGAGGCTTAAGTGCAGACTTCATCACCTGTGATTGTAACAATAAGATTATAAGCAAAATGTTCGCTCTCATGGCGTGGAATGTGTGTCCTAAGCGCCCTTTTTCGCGCGCGTTTGGAAGCGTGAACACCTGCCCACGTCGAAGAAAATGGTCTCACAGGATGTTGTTGTCGACGTCATAATTCGTCGAATAAGAATGTAGAAAAATAACTTTTTTATGAAGAATTTCTTCTTTTATCTTGTACAAGAAGTGTTGTGTCTTAGAAAATCACCTCAATCATAAAAGTATCAACTATGATACAGGGTGGCGTTTTCGTGTTCCTGGTCTGTTGCGCATTTGCAAGCTATGCTGCAGGTGAGTTTATTATGTGCGCACTTTTCAACGTTTTCAAGATAACAAGCATTTTTATGCATGATTCTCAACAATTTTAAAAAAAGCAGATCTTTGAAAATTCAGCCTTTCCCGTCTAAGAGAAGGAAAAAATCACATTATATTCAGTGAAATTAGTTTATTATTTGCATATTTTTCAACATTCGAAATAAACAAGTACTTATGTACGATTGCGTAACTAAAGTATGATTCTCTAACGTTTTAAACACAGTAGAATTTTGAAAATTCAGTTTCCCCCAACTAACAGGGGGGAAAATACATTCTATTCAGTGAGTATAAAAATAGTTTATTATCTGCATACTTTTAACTATTCCAAATTTCAAACATTTTTATATGTGGTTTTTAAATAAAATATGATTTTTTTTAAAGTTTTGAAAAAGTAGCGTTTTGAAAATCCAGATTTGCACATCGGAGAGAACGGGAAAAAAAAAAAAGATTTCTATTCAATGAGAAGTAAAAAAAAAAAAAAATGAGACTTCCTTGATCATTAAAGAAATACGACTCGTTACAAACGGCAATTACATTAAAAGATTTTTGTTTATATATATCGCAAATAAAACATAATTATAGACCTTGTTTTTGCAATTTTTAGAACTCTGTAAATGATTTAATTAAGAACAATATCTTTTTAGAAATTAAATTTCTTTATTTTGAATAATTTTTTTTCAATAAATAATACATTATATTAAATAAAATAATACATTATATCGCAAATAAAACATAATTATAGACCTTGTTTTTTGCAATTTTTAGAACTCTGTAAATGATTTAATTAAGAACAATATCTTTTTAGCAATTAAATTTCTTT